>JASKDV010138841.1:0-10112 GCA_032466395.1 Aegires albopunctatus | reverse complement strand
TTACCCACCCCCTTCCCCCCCCCCCCCCCCCCCCTCCACGAAAAAAAAAGGTAATCAATAAGACCAATAAAAAATAGAAAGAATCAAATCAAAGTATGCCTTTTAAAGCAGTTATACGAAATGTACTTATAGATTAATTGAGTGTTAAGCCAAATATTATTAGCAATAAGATCAGAGCTTATTTGGTGTGATGAGAAATATAAAGGTTGAGATCAATGTGCTTAACACCCAGCTTAGCTATTATTAGCAGTTTTATCAATGGAGACTGTAAAAAAAATTGTGTTATGTGTCTTTCTCAGGAAAAAGTCATTGAAAGAGGAATTTCAAACTTTAATGCTCTATAAAGAAGTTTTACCTTAAACTAGATCCATTGCGTGTTGTACACATCATTAAAAACATGTATATAATACCAATCTAGATCTATCTGCAATGAAAATTATCAATTACAGTAAAAACCTGCTAAACCGAAATGCAAGGGACCTTTACTTTTATTTTGGTTTAAACATATTTTAATTTAAACAAATTTGTTGGCTGGATAAAGGGTATAACTCTCATAATTGGCTAAATGGTTTCATTTTCTTCATGGGAATTTTCTCCACTATTTTTAAAACTGTTTTCTCTGCTATTTAGTATTGTTGTGGATCTATTTACTGACAATGTTGAGTTAGAGTTGCATGTTTCAAACAGAGTTCGGTCTTTTTCATCATTTTTTTTTCTTCGATCTCTTAGAGAACTTTTATTATAAAGTCCAGGGAATATGCATGCAGTGTGTGTTTATTTATTCTAGATATCTTGTTTTTCCAAAACGAGAATTTTCTTGTATCACTATGCAATGAGCAATGCAAAAAAAATGAATTGATAGTTGATTACTGGTACCAAAGGCCTAAAGTAAAAGTACCTATTTTGCTCACTTAAGGTGATGCTTCACAGACTGCTTCAAGCACTCCACATAGCCAGTCATACTTCGTGGCCTATGTCCTAGTTAAAGATATAGAGTATAATGGTTCAGTGGAAACGTGATTGCCCCTAAAATTTGACCATTAATGATGTAGAAATAGGCCAAAGCATAATAAATCTTCAGTTTTCGGTAGGCCATGGAGGACTAGTCACATCAAAATGTTTTCAGTTTAGCCGTACTAGGTCCCCCTGATGCTTTCGGTATATCGCATGTTTGATAATAATAATATATTGAGAAAAATAAAAAACTTTCGATTTCTTTTCAATTTAGGATTCTTTTCTTTTTTTTTTTTTTTCAGTCTGTCCCTGTTTGTTTTAACAACTTTTTACTGTACTTATAAAGCAAATTCTTTTATTTCATCATGAAAAATATAATTTCTTTAAAAACAACTTAATAAATTTAGGAAGATGTGACAAAGGTGTAATAATTGTGAAACCATTAAAAGAAAACAACTTAAGATCCTTCCAGATAATAAAGGAGGATTTTTTTCAGTGCTCTGCACTGTAAATGAAGATTTGGTATGATGATAAGTTCTGAAAGCTAGTATTCTAGTCCTCAGGTTCAAAATCATATACAGAATTCAAGCTAAACCAAGATGTTTCATTTAAGCTGTCATCCTTTGATTGCTTTTTCGATCTTGCTTTGTTTGCTGCTTTAGCTTTAGGAGAAGTAGTGAAAAATTTTGATGTTTTTCTTTGAGGTGCTTTCCTTATGTTTGGAGTTTGGTTTTGTTCAGTCTTCTGGAATACAAAAAATCAACATTTTTACAATAGTAAGCATACAATCAGGATTTCCTGAATGGGTTTCTTTTTCCAATATGACTTCTTCATTAAAAAAAAATAATAATAATAATGAGAGGAAAAAAAAGTATTATCTACGCACACCAATCAATATGTTATGTTTGAAATATTGATATTGAAATGTTGAATTTATTTAGAATTTATTCTATTCATTAAGAATATTTACCATCAGAGCATTTTCGTTATTCCGGAGACTGGATTTTGGTGGAGGAGTCTTCATTGGTGATTTCCCAAAATGATATGTCTTTAGAAAGAAAACATCAAAAATGGATAACTGAAAAGGCTCAGAATATTATGCTAATAATTTTGAATATTTTTGAGAATAACTACATCACTTAATCTATGTGAAGAATTGTATTGTTACTCATACTCATTTAATGCATACAACATATTTTGACTTTCTGTTTCAAGATTCAAATATCTGTACCTTTGAGTGAATTGGTGATTTGGCATTCTTTGGGGTTAAACATTTTGCTTCAAAGCCTTTGTTAGATTCCACAACCTAATTCAAAGATTAAAAAATTAAACAAGTTAAGTAAAAATACTCTACCAGTTCTGTCAAATGATAAAACACTTTATGGTTATTGTTATTGGACCAGATTGAATTACATTACAGCTCATATTACATAAACTTACATACCAAGAAAACACTGAATCCCAAAATCCATGACATAGACCAAACTTAGATCTTTCTTTGTTTCTGCAATTAATGTATAATTCTCGCACCAATAAATACTAATTATAGTATAGCTTCTTCATCAACAAATTGCATTGAAACACCTCAATCCTTTCCATGTATTGTGGACAAATAATAGAGACCTATCACAAAGAATAAATTTTAGATTTAAACATTTCAATGAGGACATTACAAGAAAATGGGGATTTTTTATTTGTTTGCTTTTTGGTTTGGTTTTGTTTATTCAACGTTAATTATTTTTTCTTTCTTTCTTTCAGTTTGTAATTGACAATAAAAGTTAGAAAATTAATTAGATAAAAACTCACATCCAACTCCATCAAGTCGGATTCTTCCGATGAAGAGCCATTTTCTGGTAGAAATGCAACTTTCCTTCTTTTTGATACAGAGTTGCAATTGCGTAAAATACTTCTCTGTGGTGTTTTTGGATTATTTGGAGTTGCGGTATTGAAGCCATGTAATTTAACAGGTGAGAAAGGGAACAATATGATTTGGTGCTTTTGTGGAGTCACATGCACAATGGGTGTAGCTGGAGGATTTGACTGAAATATATGTTGTAAGAGTGATTTCTTCTTTTTCAAAAGCTCATAAACTCTTCATAATACTAAGAATAAATAAAAGTTATAAAACTGACGTTACAGGTACGAGGGTCAATTTCACAAAACTGTTTACGTTAATGAAATTAGAAATCAGGGGCAGTTTCCCTTCTCTTTTTCTATTAATAATAGAAATATGTCATATGAAATCCCCTACGAAATGGTATTTTTATTTTAAGTGTAAGCAATGGAGAGTCATTTAATGATAACAGAAAAGATTCATTTTGTCATAAATTCATATATTTTAATGTCTGGTATCATAAATTTGAAATTGATCCACGCAAGATCCTTAGATCTGCTGTGAAGCATATTATTTACTATCATCAGGAGAGACATTAATTATCTCATGACATAATTAAAAAGAAAATTGTATTCGTAAAAAGTAAATCAAACATCTTTGTTTACTGTTATCACTACCTGTGTCTTTTTGACATCTGACATTTTGGGAGTTGATAAGGGAACTTTTTTTTCAACTGGAAACAAAGGTCTTTCCTCCTGAATGGAAAAGAAAATTAATGGATATAAGTATTTGTGTTGAGAAATCATGTCACAGCAGAAATGTTCTTTAACTTATGGAAATGAATTGGTCAATTTTCCTCTTTACTTGGTAAACAAAAGTTATTTAACATTTGTATTATTTGAAAATAATAAAATAGTTGTTATCTGTCTGTTTTTGAATTAAGTATATGGATTTTGAAACTTGGATGTCTTTATCACCATATAATGATTAATAAAATCAAAGACTTTTATGATTTATGATTTTAAAAAGAATCTGAAAGGCATTTTACCCTTTCTTTTAACTTGTATAGAAGCTCTTCATTTTTTGTTGTCAATTCTTTTATGTGCAAGGCCATATCCTCCTGTTTCGATAAGAAGGAAAAAATACCATAATACTTTACAAAGACTATGTTATGCACAGCAAAGTCAAAAAGCCATTACCGGTAACCATACATGAACTACGGCATTGCATCAAAATTGAATTTTCATATTAATCTTCTATTTTCTTTTTTCTTAAGTACGATCATATCCTTTATCCGACCAACAAATTTTCAAAACGCAAAGCATCTTTGACGATACCGGAAAAAACGTATTTCACTTCTACAACCCACCCTTCAGTATTTTTGGAACCCCAAACGGCTGACAATTTTTTCAATTCCAGTCGTTATTCAATTGTTTTTAAAGAATCTTTGTGTTGTCTGCAGACTATGCAATTTTTCCCTGGGACAGAACATATATTTGACACTTTACCTTAGGCATTTTAATAAAGGTAAATTCACTATTATGTTATTGGCACTGAAAAGTGCAATTCTCGTGCAATTTGTTAGATTTTTCAGAAACAAGCAATAAAGCTCACTTAGAAAAAAAGTTACCATAGAAACAACAACCTTCTTATCTGCTTTTTAATGGAAGTGAATAATAGAAAAGTGGTTGCTGACAATATATTTGAAATCTTGAGACTTTACTGATGCGTAATTAGATAATGAAGCTTAAGTTTGATGAAAATAAATACAGATTTTTACAGTATGGCTGCATCCCTGAACTGACTTTTGATTCCTGCATTCTTTAACATGCCATTCTTCCCCCGCCCTGCACGTGCAATTTGCACAGTCATGACCTCATAACAGTTGTGTGGTAACCTGTGTTATGACTTTACAGTATGCACTGAATTTGTTATAAATCCAAAGCCAGTTACTATACTTAGATAATACCAGTTCAAGGTTGGTTGTATTGCCAAAGTTGGCTTGAACAAGGTGACCATTCACTTTGTCAATATTCGTTTTGATCCTGTACTTATAGTCCCAGTTTATTGAGAAGGAAACTTTAGGATAGTAAGTCTTGATGATGTACCCTGATTCACAATAGATTGAAGTTAATACTTATGTACCAATTAGGTTTGTTCTTAAAGCCTTCTTTGTGAGAGGAATTTACCACCAAAATACCAAAACATCCATTTTCTTTAGTGGTTATTTTGCTAAACACTACTTCTCTTGTCTCTTAGGTCATTTACTTTTAGAGGAACAGGGGATTCCTAAGCTACTGTGTCATTCCCTTCCAAATTGGAGAGTTATATGTTACAGGAGCTAATAATCATAGCATGAATACACTGCATTCTATGATCGAGAGAGTAAATTAGGTCTTTTATAGTGAAGTGCCAATGATGTCTTGGTGAGAGGAAACTAAACATGAAGCAGAGATGAAGATGACAATTAAATATAACAGTAATATTCTTATTTATGGGTTACAACGCTCAGCAGCTTGTCAAGAATAAGGCAATATTGTCTTTAATCAGCAAGCATAATGTATGGTTTAATTAGATTACTAAATCTATTATTTATTGGTCAATCTCAAAAGTCTTGTGTATTCAAGTAAATTAAATCTTCATAATAGTTAATTGACCAAGCATTAAATGGAAAATAAATTGACAAGAGCATAGTGTTTCAAAATGACATAAAGAATATATAGAATATACTTTACACCGTTTTAAGCCAAACAACCGATGATAGCCCATAGCTGACGAATAAAACATTGTCAATTTAATGATTTAATTTATCTAATGGTCTTGGGGGGTACTTAAAAATAAATAGTCAATAATACGAGTAATACAAGTAATCTATTCATCTCACGACCATAGAACGGCCAAACCATAATGAATTGCAAGTCGCCATTAACTTAGAAAGACCAAACCAGGCTTTTATCATTGGAAAATGTTTGAAATCTCGCCTTTTCTGGTTCAGTCAAACTCGGTCAATTACAAATTATCCCGCTCTGATGGAAAAATCATGGTTGTTTTGAAAAGGCTTGGCCAAAGTACGGCTTTTACGCTTTTTCTCACTTTGGTCGAACATAGGATATCAAATCTCTATCCATTGCAACTTATTCTAATAAACTGCATCTCGTTCAAATTAATTACAACTTTTTGAGCCTTGGCTTAGTCTTAGATGAATTGTTTCCATCTATGTTTGAAATAATTGTCATAGATTGAGTATCATGAATATTGCTTATACCATTAATTATATTCTACCTTTTCTTTGGCAGTGACTGCTAGCTCTGAAATGGCTTTTTTTTTCTCTTCCTCACTCTTATTTTCATAAGCCTGTCAGAACAAATTTATAAAGGGGAAAACTGTCAATCGATCATTTTTATTAAATAAATCAAGACAGGATCATCGATCAGGCAGGTAATTATTTTCTTTGTTAATCAATTAAAGTTGTATATTCACTCATTGGAAAATTCCTCCCAGCTAAAAATATTGATTATTATTTTATCACAGTCCAAGCAGATATTTAGAATGCCACATAATTTGAACTGCTTAATTGGAATTAATCCTCTAAGACAGAATTCTTTCAGCAAAGATTACATTTGCTTAATTAGAATACCACTTGCTCAATTGGAAAAGAAGAAAAAAATTCATGGTTTTAAATAAAGAACTAATCAAATTTTAAGATGACTGGAATGTAAATTATTGATTACCAAGGTTTTATCAAGTAAATCTTTGTTTTGACTTCTAAGCATTGCAAGTTCAGTATCTTTCTGTACCAGCATTTTCTCACTGTTTTGCTTATACCCATCTAATGTAGCCATCATTTCAGCTAATTCATGAGCCATCACAGCTTTAGCTTGTTCTTTCTCATTTTGAGCTACTCTTTGCATTTCTTCAGCCTGACATGGGATTTTGGAGGAAAAATTCATCATTATTCAAATAATTCAAATGATGGAATCTCAAAGTAAAATGATCATGTTATTTACTCTTCTGCTTCTCTTTTATTACTTCTTAAATATCAAAATCAATATGAGTGAGCGGAAATTGATAACAAATTATAACATGTCTACAACTAATTATTAATTTAACCATTAATAATAATATCAGAAAGTGAAAAGAAAAAATTAGCAATGTAATATGAATTATATATTTTATTTAAACCTTTTTTAATGCAATAGTAGAGGCCTCTTTATTTATGCTGCATTCCTTTATCTTGCTTTCCAACTCTCCCTCAATCTCGGTTCTAGCAAATGCGAGCTGTTCATTGGATTTTTCAAGGACAGAAATTTTTTTGGCCTTTTCAGAACATTTTTTCCTTTCCTCTGCTAACTCAGATTTCATTTGTTTCATCTGATTAAAATGAAATATGAAATATAAAAATCAAATGAAATATGAAATATAATTAAATAAAATGTAAGAAAATATTTTAAACTCAGACCATATCTATATAGGGTTATCTAAAAATTACAATGAAACTCACTTATTTCAATATTGGGATATAAGAAAACAGAATTCTGATATCAGTGGTAAAGTGTTTAAAAGTAACATAAGAGTATATAAAATTTAAAAATCAGATATCATTTAAAACAACTTCACACTTGAAACATAAATCACAATGAAATATTATTGATATCTCAACAATAATAGTGTTAAACTATAAAGCTGATGAGCTAAACCACAGATATGTCAATTTTTTCATGTTATAATACTATAATACGATATAATACACACACCTGTTCTTTATGTTTGCAATTCAAATCTTTTATTTGTTGAACCATGTCATCAGATTTCTCTTTTTGATTTTCATATGAAGAACTGACACACACAAAAATACATTAGCATATCTCTTATAAGTTGTATATTATGGAAAAAGGTGTTATTTCAATATTTCACATATTTATTTCAAAACAACAGCATAATGAATTTTAATTAACATAAGCCTTTTTTGAATTTCAGAAATGCTACTGCATTTTAAAGGATATATGCCTAAAACTTAAAAGAGCTCAGAGAGTTATCAATTGTAATTTATCTATTTGCATTATTTTGGAATAAATAAACAGAAGAATATGGTAACAAATAATTAAAACAAATGCTTGAACATTCAATGACAAAAAATAGATGTTCTTTAACATAACAACTCAAAATTTTAACCTCATATCTTCAAGCTTCATTGATATTTCATCAAATTTATTCCTTTCAGCCTCATGTGCAATAAGCAGATCCTTAAAAGAAATTCAAGATAATTAATGAAAAGCTGAAAATGAAAATAAATTACAGATCATTTGACCTTATTATTAAGTATTAAGTTTCAAAGTGATAAAAGAATAATGGGGCTACATGGACAGCTAAGGGGATGCTTCAGAAATAATCTCAAAATTTTTCTACATTTTGAAAAGATGTTATAGAAATGTTCTTATTTAGATATGATCTACCATATTTTTAAATTCCCTTCACAACTTGTTTTATCATGGCTTTCAAATGCTAGTAAGTCAAGAATGATAATTATTATATGTTTGAATTAATTGAGTTTAAACCCAAAGAATAAAGATGTTCACAGTGGGTGTCTCAGTTAGAAATCTGGTAAACTATTGAACATTTTGCGGTAAGTTGAAAGTTTCAGTACAAAAATCCATTTTACTATATCTAGGGGAATGATCAGATGAAAGATTTTTTGAGGATTGATTAAGGGTAAAGACAGAAACACAGCTAACAGTAGAATTGTCTGTCAGAAATAGTGGCAGACTTATATAGGTTTCTCACAGAAATAACCTTATACCATTGAATAGAATGTGTGACATAATTATCATAACACCATCCACTGAACAATTTTTAGATGTTACTTCAGGCTCTTGGATATAACAAAAAAATTTAATGAATAAAAATAATAATAAAAGGAGGGAAAAAAACACACTAAATGATTTTAAAAAACCCCAAAAATATAGAAAATTGAGAATATGAATCAAACCCCTGAAAGAATCATAGACCAGACTGTAATACATTAAAACAAGTATTCTAATAATGTGGCACTGTAACTCACTTCATATTTTTTCATTAAGTCTGCATTCTTTTTTATTTCAGCACAAATCTGAGATTCTTTTTTCAAAATTTCTGTATCCAACTGATTCACTGAGTTTTGAACTCGACCTTGTTCCTTTCTGAAACAAAATGTAGCAAGGATACAACCAAGAACAAAGGTTTCTTGTGCTCAAAAATAAATAAATAAATACATTACAGAAAAGAAAGTTGCTAGTGTTTTTGTATTGTTTTTTCTTTTATTTTTCTTTAAAAAAATATTTTAAAAATAAACATTAAAAAACTTGAGTAATGCAAATCTGAGGGGATCAAATTTTAGGTGTGGAAAGTGTAAAACACTTGGTTCATTTGTCTTTAGCCAATCATTGTGATGACAGTTTCAGCATTGGGTCATTGAAAAACAAAGTTGCTTATAATTGAATGTGATTTCAACAAATTATTATGGTATTGATAGTTGAGCAGCCAGGATTTCAGGCTCAAAATAAGTATATGCGTCTTTGAAATCTGGCTGCAACAGTTTCAGCACCTATGAAACCTCTTAACACAGTTATACTCATTTCATCTTAATGTAGCATGAATGAAGAAGCTGGAGGTAAATCCCATATGGTAACATCTGTTGCCAACTCCAAGATTCATCACATGTTCTATTTTCAATAAAATACAAAACCTTTTACTTTGGCTTAGTAAAATGAAGTGGCAAGGATTTTTGAGGGAAATTCATTTAGTATGATATTCAACTATGTTATACTAGCAGGGAGTGCTTTAAAATCACCCTTTGGTTGTATACCATTTCCTCCTCCATCCAAGGGAGTTGAGAGAGTATTTAATTGAAATGGCTTGCCAAAAGGATGCGATAATGATATATTAAATCTTTGTATTTGCTACAGAGAAAGATAAGGATGAGTTATTTACTAGTTTTATACATAAGTGGTGTGGGTAAAATAAATGTAAGACTTTCCCAATGATTCATCGTCATAACTAAATGAAATCAGGAATCAAGCCACCTAATTGCATGAAAGTCAACCTTGTTAATCACCACCAATATAGGTACATACAATGCATTTATTTTCAAAACCTAAAGCGATCTTAAATCACAGTTAATGTGATACTAAGTGTTATGGTCTAAGGGAAATAACTGATAAATCATGTTTCTATAATTAGGATATGATGGTTAAGTCCCTTGCATTCATGTTCATCACTGCTTGAACTAGTTACCGTAACGGTCGTAGTTTTCTTGTACGAGACAGAATAAACATGCTGTTCAACTCAA
>JASKDV010138729.1:0-12920 GCA_032466395.1 Aegires albopunctatus | reverse complement strand
GCCGGGGGGCCATTTCCTTCTCCAGCTGTAACCTCCAGTGTCAGTGTCACCACAGTCATGGAGAATTTACCAGGACGGCATATCTCTTGATGTTGGGAAAGTATCGTGTACGTTGCCGTCACACTCATACACACATAAACACACACTTGCTTATTCTATTACTATTTATACACAATTATGACGATAAACCAACAACGAAGAGTCGTTAAAACAATATGCACATTTTTGTTAGTCTACTGAACTGCGTTTTAGGGGAAAGGGGGGTTATTGATAATATTACAGAGGGTGCTACCAGTGGAGAGAATACGGTAGATAGGCAGTGTCTGGAGATAATTATGAATGTTAGGATTATAATAATATAATAGATTACAAGTGTACAGCTGTTGCTATTGAAACAGTTTACGGGAGATGTAAATACAGATTTTGTTGGCTCCCCAGTATGTTTAGGATTTTCAGAGTGAGCAAGTTGGTGACTTGTGCAAAATTATACTGTATTTTATTTCTGTTCATAGGTTTGGTTTTGTTTTGTTTAGTTGTTGTTGTTTTTTCGTCGATGTGCTCTTGGTGACGCAAAGACCTGTTTTCAGCTTACTCATTTTTGTCGAGCTTAATTTATTGAATTATTTTAGTTCATACATCAAAAACAAACTTTCCTCTGAAATCAGGACTGGTGTTATTGCATTGGATTTTGCACTTTATGATAAAATAATCTAAATGAATTGCTTAATATAAGATGTATTGAATATTAGAAGATAGCTTGCACTCTTTTTCCAGTGTTTCAAAAAGTTTAGGATTTTTTTTCATAGCCAGTTGGCACCTCTGCGTTATGTTAGTGGATTAGGCAGATAAGAATTAACTCTGAAGTTTTGCAGTCATTGTAGTTTTTGTTTCTTACTCAAGATGAGGAAGGTTGGAATGATTAACATTTGTAGTAATAATGTTACAAACTGGAAGTATATATATCCTTTTAAGTTCATTATTTCATGATTAGTATGCAGAATATTTACTTTACTATTATATTACTTATATGTTGATTAAATTGACAGGTTCCTCAAGCTGGCCAGACTTCTTGGAACAACGAGTCCGTGATTGGTGGGCAGATCAATTTTCCTTTGACAAGTATCATGGTACAGCCCACAACCTTCATGTATGGAATGACATGAATGAACCATCGGTTTTCAATGCACCTGAAGTGACATTTCCAAAAGATCTGGTTCACCTGTCCGGGAGGGAAAATCGAGAGTTTCATAATGTGTATGCAATGCTTGTGGTGAGTCACTTCATTCACTTGTGTTTTATAGATGTACTTTAATTCATTTTAATGTAACTCTCACATCATGGACTTGAAGTGATTCTCTAAAAGAAACCACATTTTAATTTTATCTTTCATCATATATTTTTCATATTTTGGCCATAGTTTATTTATCATCATTGCATATTGTATATTTTCGTATTTTCAGCATCAGGCAACCTATGATGGCTTATTAAAAAGGTCCGATTATCAAGAAAGGCCATTTGTTCTCACTCGTGGTTATTTTGCTGGTTCTCAGAGATCAGGTAAGGGTAACACATTGTAAAGAATAGTCTTTAATAATGGCACAGATGCGCATGTTCTATGTAAAGACACATAGGTTCTCCAACACAGTGGAGAAGCAAAATAATTTCCAAAATATGGTATACTTATCATAAAATGTGACTAATAGTTTTCTAGTAATGTTTAATGTTTACTAATGTAAGGACTGCCCATCATGGCCTGGTAATTTTTGAAATAGGTCTCATCAGATATGAAGGGCTACATTAAAAAATTCTCGATGTCCCGATGTCATAAATGTTTGAAACTCTTAAATAGCTGATCATGATTACTATGAGTATTTGGGTTTTATAACCAATTTAACATTGTACTGAAATTTTTTATTTTTAAAATTTCATTTCAGTTCTACAAGTAGTTTGATAAATGTTGTTTTTGTTTGTTATTCATCTACTGTTGTCTTTTCACTCTATTTACCTAAATTTGCCCGTAGTTGCTGTTAATGCGAACCCTTTTGCTCTTATGATGAATCAATCCTTTTCAGCTGCTGTGTGGACTGGTGATAATACAGCGGAGTGGGGTCATTTGAAAATGAGCGTGCCAATGTTACTCTCCCACAGTGTGGCTGGCATTCATTTCATCGGAGCTGATGTCGGTGGCTTTTTCAAAAATCCTGACACTGAGTTGCTAACCCGCTGGTATCAGGTAAGTCAAAAGCTTTTGAACTGAAGAATAACCTCGTAGTTATATTTTGTTGTTTACATTAGTAGGCCAAAATAACATCATGTCCTTCAAGTTTTGACATTCTTCCATATGCTCAACATTTTAGGTGTCATTGTGAAACAAGAAGAAAATTCCCTTTGTTCCACCAGCCACATGGCATTTAGATTCTGTTACGTAGAAATGTTAACATTGATGTCAAAGATAAGGATGGTTGATTTAGTGGTTGTACACAGTCATAATGATGCTCTATTTTCTTTCCAGGCTGGTGTCTTTCAACCGTTTCTTAGAGCCCATGCCCATTTAGATACAAAGAGACGAGAACCATACCTCTTACCAGAGGACCATATGCTCGTTGTGAAGGCAGCTTTGAAGAAACGATACTCCTATTTGCCACTGTGGTACAACTTGTTCCGTGAATCAGAAACTACGGGTATGCCTGTGATGAGGGCTGTCTGGCTGGAATTCCCTAAAGAATCAAATTTCTTTGCCACGGATGATGCTTACCTAGTTGGTCAGTGCCTTAAGTATTGTAATGATTCTTTTTTTTTTCATTAGCACCCTAGTTCGTAGACTAAGAATGAATGATTGATGCAATTCATTCATTAATTTTTTTTTACATCTTTATCATCTTTACACTGTGACATATGCTACTTTATATTTCATCAGGGCTATGTTATATCACTGCCATTGTTTTCTTTATTCAATAATTTTGTTTTATTTGCAGGTAATTCCATTTTTGTCAAGCCAGTAACAGATCAAGGTGCAACTAGAATTGACATCCAATTTCCTGGTGAAGGCATTGTAAGTGATTAACCTCAATTGCAGTTCTAAATAATTGTATTTAGGAAAATCCTCTGACACATTATCTATTGCTGTGAGTAAACTGCTATTGTGTAATGTTTTACCCTAAATGTGATCAAAGATTGTTAATTTTATATTTAACTGAAAATTGATTGTGTATCCATTTCGCAGATTTGGTATGATGTTGATACCTACCATCCATATTTAGGTCATCAACAAGTTACGGTGGATGCTCCTCTTTCTAAGGTAGGCCTTTTTAAAATTTGCCACTGATGATAATGACTTTATCATTTTCTTCCTTTTATAATGCATCACTGTAGCAATATGGGAGTAAGCCCTACTACTGGTAGATACATTTTTGTTAACAGTTCTCTTCTACTTTGATGTGAAAGGTCACTCCCTCTCGCAATAAATAATTCAACAACTCTGTGGAGATGAGACGATGATAATTTTTAATCAAATCCTTGTAGTATAATCGTAGTATGACTAGATCCAATTTCCGTGGTCTTAGACTTCAAAACTGACTTTGCTTTGTACCTTTCATCAGATTCCTGCATTCCAAAGGGGTGGCACAATTGTTCCACGAAAGATGCGTTCCAGGAGATCTTCAGCTCTCATGGCTAATGATCCATTTACTTTAATTGTGTGTTTGGATAAACAGGTCAGTGACATTCTCTTTCGAACGTTCTTTTACTTTTAAATTTTGATTCTTGTCTCTGAATTAAAATGTTTTAAAGCAATAGATAATTATTTAGAAATCTATTTTGAGTAGTGTAAGAAATATACTAGAGTGCCTCTTCTGTAATCTTCAAAGGAAGGGAGGCATTTGCGAAAGAACATGATTTGTAGACCATTTCTCAGAAAATGTAACTCTTAAATGTATGATTGAGTGAGTTAAGGAATGTGAGTAATGGAAGCAGTTGACCAATCCAATTCTTTGAATTACCCATTTGAGTTTTAGAAAATTAGAGAAATATATTTCAAAAGTAAACAATTAAACAACTATTCTGTCGTGCAAAGGCAAACCGATGTATCTCCACTTTGTGATGTGGAATTTACAAATTCACCAAATGATATTTGTTATCTTGTCTTGTAAATGACATGACTCAATAGAGTAATTGTTTTTCTTGATTTTGTCCATTCTACTACCAGGGCAAGGCAGAAGGCAGCCTTTATTTAGATGACTATCATTCCATGAACTATAGGAAAGGAACCTATGCTCAAACTCATCTTTCATTTCACAACTTTAAGCTGGAAAATATGTACGTAGATTGAAACTGTTGGATCAGTTGGCTGGTTTTGAATTTAATTAGCGTTATTTTTTGATTGCTTGGAAAGTATTGAGATTTTTGTAATAACTGATCTAGTCTCTTCTTAGGGATGTGATATACAGGGATGGAACCAAGCTTCGAAAAATGAACCTGAACATTTTATTTTTTGCCTGTTTTACCAATGGACAGACAGCATGTCCAATACCTTCAATTACGACACTTAAATACATCTGATCTACATGAAAAAAAACGGAAGAGGTTCCATCCCTTAGGTCTCACATAAAAATTAGTAGTGTCGTCCATGAAAGAATTGTATGGACTGTATTGATTTCAAGTCCCTGGGAAAGGGTCTGACGTAAACTTTCAAACTCTTCTCAAATGCAAAATTTGTCCTGGTCAAGAGCAGGATAAAATATGTAGTAAGTGGGGTTTTTTTCTGCTCACAGCAAAATCGCCATCAGTTGGTTTTTACCGTAACATAGCATCAGCTGTAAGAACAGCACTGCCAATTCAAGTAAATAACTTTGCCCAAGGGTTAAGCATGGTATCTCTAATGAGATTCAAACCTGCCACCATTTGATAGCTAGTCCAATGACTTATTTTGGCCACTGACACAGCTCTTCTGATCCCAGACTGCTTGAATCTTAGTCCACCTGTGACACAAAGAATATGGATTTCATTTTCTTACCCAATATATCTTTTCATTTCCCCAGTGTGAACTATATAGGCAAAGACTTTAGTACCAAAGAATGGGTGGAGAGAGTGATCATTGCTGGTGTTTCCACTGAGCCTAAAAATATTCATTTAATTAAGAGCGGTAAGTGCAAGTTATTATTTAAAAAAAAAAAAAAAATTTTCTCAGGAAAGCTAAGCCAAGGTAATTTGTAAATTTCTTTTAATCCAAAGGTGTTTGATATATAAAATGCTTTCATTTTGAAAGAAATCAACACATCAAGGATAATGATTGTTGTAATTAATCAATGATGGCTCTTAACGAGTTAATTGTAATGACTTGCCATAATTTTATAGATCATTATTTATTCAATGATTTTCATTAAAGAATTTAAAATATTCAATTTAGGATACATAAAATATTTAAGGAAGTCCCATGTGCCTTTGAGCGTGTAAAAGAATCCTCGGTGGTTAAAAATCGGTAAGAGCAGGCCGTTCCGACTGCCACCTGCCAAAAATTCAATTTATACCATGGTATATTTTAGAGAAATACCCCTACAAACTTCTCCTACTCAGACGTATTGATGTTGCCTCTCCTCTGAGGGGAAGAAATTGTGCCTAGGCAACCACACTTCCTGACAATACATTGCCAGGTGCAGCGTAACATGCTGCATCCATGGTCAGACATGACTGAAGGAGGCCTATAAAATATTGAAGTGAAATTTCTTGTGCAGGGTTTTCAAATGAATCTATCAATAAATCAATCTCAATTTATCTTATCCAGATGGCTCCAAGTCTGAACTCCAACATGTTTATGATGCAGCCTCTAAGGTCCTAACTATACGCAAACCAGGGGTAAATGCGGCCGACAAATGGATTATCAACTTACATTAAAAATAAGACTTTTTTTCATTTATAACTCTTTCATAATTTTATCCACAAAAAAAATAATAAAATTGTTTGTTTGTTTCTTTTTTTTTTCCCTCTTTTTTTTTCTTCTTTTGGTTGTAAATGATTAGCATTTTGTTGTTGTTGCTACAACGTGTTAGTGAGAATTCTGATCAGAATGGATAGTGCGATGATTTACATATTCTTTGTTGATATTAAGTGTGATAGCTATGCCTATATACATGTATGTTGAAATAAGGGTGATAGTATATTATTTCTTGATCATTTTTTTTATATGTTGATGATATGCTTGTTGATAGTTTATATTGTTGATATTTTCTATTTCGTGTTCAATGTTTAGTCGATGCACCATAACATTTTTTGAAGTAAGAGGAGGTATGCAAGTTGTACTTTTCTCTAGCTTTCTGTATTAGATTTCATTTTTGATGATTTATTTATTGAAATTTGAATTTCAAAGAAACCTAATAATTTTGATACAAATGGCCACTACAGTACATGCCAAGTACACGACCCCAATGATGGTCTCATGGAAAATAAGTTGCTATGTGGTTTGGTGATGTGGAACTTATCAATGCAGGGAATTACTATGTTTACTACTTAACTCACTGGAGTCTGACTGAGCCACTTCCATTCATCTTATGACTAAGTTAAAAAATAACACCGTAATACCATCTAGACCGATATTACCATTCTTCAACACCCTTTTACTGGACTACATCTGCTTTCCATAACAATCATTCTGACATACAACACGTTTAGTTTTAGTGCAAGACATTCCTTGAAATTTGTTTCAGATAGATGATGTTTTTATTTGATTTTTGTACCCAGAAATAACCATTAAAATTTGAAAAGTGAACCATTCGTAGTTTGCAGTTTGTTTTGCCTTTGCATTGAAAGAGGAAATGAATTAGATCTATCATCTGACCTGTATGTGAAACAAATCACAAATTGGTCGTCAAGAGGCGTAGACTGAATCCATTTCATCATCTTCTAATTTATAATGTTGATTTGACATCTGAACCATCAATCATTGAGTGTTGAATTTGCTTTTTCTTTTTTTCGATTTGACATAATATTGAGTTATATAGGTTTAAAAATAATGTAGCTCCGTGGAAATCAAAAGGAAAAAGAGCAGTTAATCATAATGTCGCTGTAGAAGAGTTCCTATTTTTTTTCTAGTAAAGTTAGATTAGATTTAATCAAGTATTTTAACAATAATGTCAAGACAGCTTATTGTGTCATTAGCCCGTAGACATGTGCGTGGTTGATCATGTTACATCAAGTCATTAGAATTAAGGTATGGGCAACTTATGACGTGACATCATGTCATTAGAATTAAGGTATGGGCAACTTATGAGGTGACATCATGTCATTAGAATTAAGGTATGGGCAACTTATGACGTGACATCATGTCATTAGACTTCAGTGACTTTATCTATTAAAGTTCGAGATTGCTTTCTTTAAAAAAAACCAATCTTTTCTGTTATGTCATTTTTTTTTTCATGCCCATGGTCAAATTATCAGAATGTAATGATAGTAGATATTATGAATTCAACCTTGTCTTTCTTTATTTTCAAATAATATTGTGATGTCTCTACTCTAAATTCAAGGGAACTTGCTGCAATAAAAGATGGATTTCCTTTCTACTCATTTTATTTAAGAATATTGAAATGTAAAGCGGGTTGTTGGTTGAATACTGTGGTATGGTACTTTGCCATTCCTTTACATTTACTTGCATCCTTTTATATATTACCTTTCTTTACCTTTTTTAAAACATTCAATAGTTCTTTTCCTATATACCATAAAATCGGAAAGTAGCAATTATGTAAACAGTTTTATACATCAAATTGTATTGGCTATTAGTAGTAACTTCAAAGGCTTTTTTTTTTACGTATGTGTGATTTTCGTCATATTGTTTCCTATTAACTCCCCTGTTTTTCTGGAAAAATAACATAAAAAGAAAGAAATTTCTCTTTGCTTGAGTCTCAATTGGAAGATAATTTTCTCAAAATATCCATCGAGTTAAAGTGAAATATTGATCATATAAATCATAGCATTAAAATGAAATTGAAATATGATAATGGTGGTTGTGAAAGGGCTGCATGAAAACGTCAGGATGAAAAGACTGAGTTCCTGATAAGAGAATATCTTTGAAGTTTACGAAGTCAAATAATTCAATTTCTTACTGGCTGTTGTATATGGTTTGTTCTGTTCTCCATCATTCCAAATATGTTGTGACCAGGTACAGTGTTGATGATCTGATGGGTAGTAAGATTTGTTACCATTTTCCTCTGTATGTGTGTGTGTGTGTAGCACTTTTATGAAAGACAACATTTTAGGAGATCTTAAGTATTATTATTGTATAACACCTATAAACTTATTGTTGTTATATTTTTATCATCATACTTATTGTCCCAAATAAGGGGTGTATTTTGTCGAGAATGGGGATTGAATAGCTATCTTCATCAGGTTAAAACTATCATCCAGGTTTACCATTTTAAATTATTTTGAATAGGAGCTGCCATTCTGTTTCCTATGCCTTATTATTCTTACAATGATATTTCAAACGGGGGAATAAAAATTTAATTTGCTTTTGACAGGTTTTTTTTACCCGATAGTATTTTTGGTTGGTCTCATTCATTAACGTTGCAGGCGGACAGATATATGAAACCTTCTGACAAATCAACAGAAGTCGTGTTATCTTGTTTTCTCATAATGTTAGTACTCCACTGTTGTATACAATTTTATACAGCAGTAAAGGAAAAAGATTCATTTTCATTTGGGACCATTTAATTTGTTTTGATGATCAAGCTCAAATTGAATTGCAATCGATTTTCTGATAAGATAATTTGTCTTAATTAGAGCTAACCCCATATTGTTTGTATTATGTGAAGTAATTACTTTGAAATGAATAGCTCATAGAATGAATCTGAAAGATAACAACGAGAGTCACAAAGTATTTAAACATGGTTGTTGAGCTTTAACATTTTGGTTTACATCAGTTTCCTATTTAAACTTTCATGATGGAAATGAAAGAAAGTAGAGGCCACTACAAAAAATATGTCAATAGATTCTAGCATTGAAAAGCATCCATATGTATTCACTGAGGAAAACATACTATTACATGTATTTCTATATGGCTTTTGAGAAGCCTTTTGAAGGGGCTTTCACCGTTAACTGAAAAAATGATTTTAACCAAAATGTTAATGTATTGACTGGCATGTTTGTAATGTCAAAAGTTATTTTTGTCATGAATCACTTATATGTATGATTATTTTGGTTCCTGCCAGTATGTTTTCAGAAGTGATTAAACATTTAAATCTTTTTTCAAATGTTTTAGTTTTACTGATGTTGTCTTACATTAAGTTACATTTTACTTTTTCTTCTGGATTGGTTGATAAGGAAGATGATTGTCATCTTGTTATTAACGTACATGATGTTGTGGTTAATACAAAAGATAACAGATTTAATTCCTACTTTGGCCAGTTATATAAATATATATAATTTAATATTGATATGGTCTCAGAAAAAATGCTCCTTAAGTTAAGTCTGCTCCACACCTTCAGATGGATCATCAGTTAAATCTGAAAGAAAGTGGTTTGACATCCACACTTAAAAGCAGATAAAAAAAAAAGTTAGGCCTATTCTACAACATGGCTGTTGATGACTTGTTAACAATTTATATTTAGTTGCTCCTTCATCAAAAGATTTAAAGAAATCCAATAAAACTCTGTTACTGTATAACAGGGATTTTACTTTCCACGAACGCTCTTATAAATGGTAAAAGTTCGATAAAGTGATCTGATTGTGCCCAAGATGCCATTTTGAAATACATGTACATGTAAAGTATTAAGTGAAATTTGACGGATCTAATGACTTAGACGTGTCAACGGTATGCCTACTGACATACACACTGCATCATTCAACGCCACGCTCGCTCTCTGGATGACAATGTCTTGCGCAGAACAGGAATAATAGAAATGAATACTAAAATATTAAAACTTCATGATTAAGCATCTAATTGAGCTGTTTATGCGTAAACTTTGCTAATTTGAGGATGCTGATTTCAAAAATGTAATGTGTTAATCTGACTTATATTTAAAATTTCGATAGGTTGAACAGTTTTGTTCAGCACCAGCGAACATCACGTGGCTACGGAAATGGTTTGATGAAAATATTTAAGCGAGACTAATGTTTAAACAATATCTGACAAACAAGCAAATTTTCATCCAATTTTCCATCCACACCACACGATTCATCTGATAATTGTTTGTTTCAGATGGATCTGACGACAGATTCATCTGTAGGTATGGAGCAGACTTTATGCATTTTCCTCAACAACCTTCTCAGGTGTAAGCAGAGTCAATTGACATGACATATGACTAATAATAGGAAGCATTTATAACAACAGATTCTCTATTTGCTTCTTGGATTAGTTGAGATAGTGATTGATTAAAATACAGTTGAATTTGAAGGGTTTGTCTTAAAAAATGCATTATACTCACCATTTTTATCATTTTAAAGCAACATCATCATTGCACATGTTTCCCCAATTTCAGTATGTAAAATCATTAGGTGACACTAAACGCTATAAATCCATCCATTTACCATGAGATTTACAATCTATAATAAATCCATCCATTTACCATGAGATTCACAATCTAATACATAGTTTCATTAAAATCCCATTAAAAAAAAAAAATTAGTTTTCTCATGGTAAAATGGATTTGTAGCACATGGCAACCAAACCCTTCTTCAATTGTCGGATGATAAATGAAATACCTTGAGACCAAATGTGGTCCTGTAAACAAGAATAAGTTCGGCCAATTGCTGAAGTAGTTAATCCTCCTTGTGCGTACAACTCATGAGTTTCTAATGGGTTTTTTAGCTTCTATGGCAGACTACAGTGGAAACCATATATAACACTCAGTAACAGTAACAGACCTTGGAATAACTGATTTTTAAAATCCCCACTTTTATTTTCTCTTCATTTTCAGTAAAATTTATATGTTATAGCAGAGACCCATCAGGCCCCAATCTCTTATAACAGGGATTCCGAGACGCACCTATCTAATTATTTTTTCTCTACCCCACACATATAAGCGATGTAACTACGTAATTATAACCAGACAGGGGGAGGAGGACTGGATAGGGTGTCGATTGAATGAGCCAACAGAGGAACCCCTCTCCTACACTGATGGTACTGAATGTGAAAGCCAGGTAGACCGGAATCCACCAATCTTGGGGAATTTATGTGTACCCGGGGAGGGGGCATGGTGGATAGGTTAGGCCTGAAGCCTCCTGCCACATGGTCTGTAAGTAGTTGGTGTTAACCAACAAGTAAAGTAGGACTAGGCTATGCTCGTGAGACAAAGAACAGTGTGTCAGCACAATGGTCAATGACAATGAACATGCGCATCAAATGATGAACAGCAAAGTGAGTGGGAGCAAGCCTGACCGTGTTGCGCTGTCTTACTCTTAGTCTTAGTCATAACATTTCCGCTTCTACTACTACTAGCCTTGGCCTAGTGTCCAGTGGCAGTTGCACAGTACTCACTCGTATCTTTTCACTAATTACATTCATTATAATCTTTCCTGCCCGTAATGATGCATGTAACAATAATGAAGATGTTTGCTGATTTCCCTTGAATATCTGATATAACAGGCATTTTGCTTTGGTCCCACCATCCCTGTTATATCAGGTTTCCACTGGACTTTGAAAATGCAAAATTGTCTAAATTCTAAGGCATGCGTGAAAATGGTTCAGCTTCTTGACATGATGGTGGACCATCTAAATCTCACAGCCTTTGAGTAGTACAGTAAGAACAATTGCCTTGGGTTGTCTAGGTGGTGATCTCTCTCCTGTACCAGCATGCCTGGTGTGAATTCTTCATCATCAATGAATGTGTTTCTGGAAAGAGTACTGCCAGGTAGATCAATTTGTCCAACTCGTTTAATTGCTGCCCGTTGATATTGGCTTCAACTTAATGTATGTCTTTTCAGGATGACGTATCACCTCAGTCCTTTTTTTTTTTTTTTTTTTTTTTTTTTGTTAAAATTAAAGTAAGGCCAAAGTGACATTCAGTTGTCCACAGGGGTACCAACGCATGAGAGAGACAAATAGGATCGCTGTGGAAGAGGACAGCAGGGAAGAAATCTAAAAATCCTATAGCAACAGCTATACTATCATTATTTACTTACCACACCACCAGTGACTCTTTTGGGCATGGATTGGTTTCATTGGCCCTTTGAGGACTCCCAACACAAGTCTACCCCCATCCAAAAAGGACTAAATTGTCCTTTGTATTGACCGATGGCTGACTTTGAAAATACAACACAGATCATACAATATAATAAAAACAAAATTGATGGTAAGTGAAAGTGGGGGGAAAAAAGTTTAGATTTCATGGTAATTTTATTTTTGTGTCCTTTTCCAATTCAAGCAGTCAATTTTTCATCCACATATTATTATATCAGAGTCGGACTTAATGTATAGACATGTATATACAAATTATATATAAAGTTGAATAAGAATACCTTCATAACGATTCTGCAGTAATTTCCATACATATTTTTTAGAATGAAATAATTGAGAACATAGCAATTCTTGATTTAAAATTCGATCTTCTACATCATTGAATGATGACAATAATGGAAAAAAAAATCATTGTGTATAGAAATATTTAAAAAAAGATGAATAAAGAATTGTTAAAATATTAAAATGAAACAACCACAGGGACATAGACAATTTATATCTTATCTATTATGTAGCATGATCTCCATTTCTTAAAAATTTTACAGAACATACAATTCCCCTGTTTAGCCCCACCCCTTAATTGTATAGATTGAAAAGCTGTCATTCATTTTAGTGTTAAAAGGGGAAGTATATCTTAAGTAAATTGAAGACACACACACACACACACACACTCCCCCCCTCTCTCTCTGTCTCTCTCTGTCTCTGTCTCTCTCTCTCTCTCTCTCTCTCTCTCTCTCTCTCTCTCTCTCTCTCTCTCTCT
>JASKDV010138618.1:0-14033 GCA_032466395.1 Aegires albopunctatus | reverse complement strand
AATAATAATAATAATAATAATAATAATTTTAATAATAATAATAATAATAATAATAATAATAATAATAATAATAATAAAAATAATAATAACAAAAATACACTTCTTAAAGTCATGTCTACAAAGTGTAATGAACCTAAATCTATATATTAATAATTTTAAAAAAATGTTTTATATATATATATATATATTAAATACAACGATCAATCATCTTCACATGTGAGAAAACAATTATTTTCATTAATTAAAGGAAGTTGTGAGGCAAAACTCTAGGAATCTATTCCTATTTGTATAGCATCTCTATGATAACCTTCACAAATCAAAAAGAAAAAGAAGACATATAAATCATTCTTTTAACAAAAAAACTGAAAGTACCGGTACAATAAAGATTATCTGCTGGCTTTAAAGACGTTTTAATGCATTGAGCAACATTTTGGTCCCAGCCTGATGGGCGAATGCTTAAGGAAAACCCATGGATCCTCTTCTTCAACATCTCAGAGAATTACTGGCACTCTTACCTTCCCTTTGCTCTCACATTCATAATAAATCTGTTGTCGGCATAAAACATACTGAGCTATTATTACAAATATTCATATGCATGATAAATTTTTGTAAAACTTTTTACACAAACACTCAAGAAAAGAATAAAAATGTAAAGCTTTAAATGACAACAATTCTGCATACTATACCTTTGAGTTTACTAAAACAAGCTGGTAAATTTCAAATCATATAATCATATATAGCATATATAAAATGTATGAGCGAAGAACACCCCTCCCCCTGACAAAAAAATTTTTTTGTAAAGATAAAACAAGCAAATTAAAACAAATCACAAAACCTTAATATTCAAGGGTGTGTATCTCGCTTTGTATTTCTTACGTGTTTTACTTTTTAACAATAAAAATATTGGCACCTCCCTTAAAAAGCAATGCTCAGAATGGAGCCAAGTGTGCTAAGATTAAAAATTAATAAAATATCAATCACTATATAGTATTTTTAATGTAGCACAGCTCATTGAGTAAAATGTATTTTCTACTGATTAAGTGTTAAGTTTTTCAATTCTGTTATTGACTCTCTTCTTATATCAATTAATTTGCCATGTCTTGGGAATGAGAAGCTTTTACACTGCATGCCTAAAACATTGCTTACATTGTATTTATCTACACCATACCTTTAAATTGATGTTCAATATGGCTTTATATAATGGCGGTTCATATCAATCTATTTGTTGTGCCTTCCTAATGCTATACATTTAAATAAAACCGTGGGAAAGTTTTGACAATGAATGAACATAAAAGCTTGTAAAATTGTATCACTTTCCAAATGAAATTTTGAGGACAAAACCTGAAATATTGTCATTAAAGATACTGATTACCATAAAAACAATAATTTTGCTCCATTTATCTATTATCTTTACTTTTTTCAACATTAATAAGAAAAGAGCTTACATGAACTGGTCTTTCTTGCTTTTGCCCCTGAATTTTATCTGAATATAATTAATCCCCCAAAAATAAAATAAAAAATAAAAAAGGGGAGTTCTCTGAATATAAGAATAAATAAGTGGGTGTAAAACAACACATTTAAAATTGATGAGAATGATGTTACTGTGAATATTCTATTGAATTCATACAATGAAATGAGTCAGGGTACATTATAAATCATCATAACTTGAGGAGAAAAAAAATTAAAATCAAACCCCATGACAAAACAAACAAAATTTCTCAATAAGGAGCTGTAAGTGTTCAATGTCTTGAGCTCATGGCTGGCTAGGTAATAACTTAAAATGAAAATGTCAATTCTTCATGTCATCCACAACATATACACTTATTAAAACAATGGGGGAAAAAAAATCATTTACATCAGGCAATCCAAGCCTGGCAAGAGAGCATGTGTAGCTGCAATCCATTTCCAATTGAAATGACTTGATATATCTATCACATAAAGCAGGCCAGAATAGGGAGCTGGCTATTTTACCATGTGAGCTTTGATTTGCGTACAATATGTATGGAGATCTAAGAAATGGGAGAAGGGGGAAAAGCCACAAAACCTGACATAGTACACAAGTTGAAAAATGTGCAAATTAACTCAATGTACGGGAAAGATGAAATCAAGCTTCAATCAAGAAGAGGAGACAGTATGAAAAAAAAATTTCCAAAAAAACAAAACAAAAAACCATTCCCTTCCTTGGGTCTAGCATAATTAAGCATAGAGAGTAAAAACAATCAAAAAAAGTTTGAACAATTTCATTCAATAACCATTGAATTGAAGTGTATGCATCACGCTGAACTTAAAATTGGAAAATCAAGGTTCTGTTGGTTTTTCCCATGAATGCCATACATATGTGAACTTTAACTGGACTGATAAGGGGGAATGGGACGAGGAGGAAATGAGTTAACCATGACTTCCTTGTCAATGAACACGATTTTCATCAGGCTGAAAAAAAAGAAAGAAATTTTTTTTAAAAAGAATCAACCAATCAAGCCAATTCCATTTGTGAAGAAGACATAGTTTTAGGGCTAACAAAGCAATATATTCAAGTACTATTCTCATCAAAACGTGTGCCACAACAATATTTTTTTTAAAAATTGTCATACACAGTGGAATACGTATATAAGTACAGTACACTATCACATATGATCATGTACAAAGGACTCTTATCAGAATGGCTTTGCCCCACTTGCCAGGTTTGATTTGATGGGCAGGGCCATCTGGTTAAATCAGATGGACTGACCAAACGACAGGATTGCATAGGGTTATCACCATAGAAGAACTTGCTGTGTTCAATCTCTCATCTCATATCAACCTTGTGAGGTGTGAGTAGCAGCTGTGAGTATGTTTGCCTTTTGCAATTTCATGTAGGTCAAGTGTTGTAAAAGAAAAGATTATTTTTGTCATTTTCAAAATGGGAACTTATGATATTGTGATTGTTTTTGTATTATGTGGATTTCATACATGTACATGGATACTGATGCCAGGAACACATACCTTTAACCCTTTAATAGTCGACTTTTGTACGAAAATAGAATAGGCCTAGACTAGATTTTGCAAGTTATTAAAGTGAAAAAGAGCTCGAGTAATCAACCAAATGATTTCTGAATTGATACAGGTAAACTTTTCTATCTTAAAGTAATTACTACTAATTAATGTTGAAAATCCTCTTCAAACTTAGTATAATATTTGGCCAATTTCTGGAATTTTGCCAGCTAAAGGGATAAATCTCATGTAATTCTTTTTATCAATTACATGGTAAAATTATAATCAATATCACTATATACAATTTGTCTAGTAAATAATCTTCTTTAATTATCATTGTACAAAGTACGAAAACTATTGGCTGCTCTTAATGAATATTTAATAAGAATCTTTTTTCTCCCACATTTCTTTTCCAATATCCCTCTTATCATTTTTTACTTTCCAATATCGAATCACGTTATAGATCCAGTCCAATACTGTCATTTTTACCATCGCCATCGCAAATAACACCATCAATCTGCATTCTTGTGACACATTATTGTCATGCAGTCCAATATTGACATTTTAACTATCATCATTGCAACTGCTTCTTAAGAATTTTGGTGAAAAATCAACAATGCCATAATGTAACAGTCCAATGCTATCACCTCTACCATTGTAATTCTAATGATACAAAATTTTATAACACCATACTATGCTGACATCAATCTGTCTCATCAACATTGCAACTGATGATCTGGAGTTAAAACATTTACAATGCATAATTAACAGTCTTATACTATGATCTCTACCATTGTCATACTGCAACTGACGGCGCTGACTTATTATTTTAGTCAAACAATTATTATACCCATACTTTTATCAGATTCAGTCTACCATCAATATCTCAGGTGGCGCTCTGGAGTTATATCACATTTACGACATAAATTAATATCCTACACTGTTATCACTAAAATTGCCAAACCGCAACTGACAGCCTTGCCATCAAATTTTAGGATACTTCTAGTTTTAACGACACAAGGTCGTGATCTGCCGTAAATCTACCATCGGGGCACCACACTGCCCTTCTAGTGACAAAGTCTGCAATATCATATTTACTACATGACAAAGAAAACAATATCCATCCGTGATCAGTTATGGATGCATGTAAAAACCAATTAGTGTAAGCAAGAGACAACAGGTGGTGACATCATTGGATCTTATGGACCTTCATTGGGCAACTCAAATGGCTGGCCTGGTTTGTGTTAAAAACAGATTTAATTTGGCCATCACAAAGTTGTAAAATATACAATAAGGCGTAAAACTAAAAGATGGCAATTCTAGTATGGAAAAGTTATAGATAAAGCATATGAATGAATGCTGTAATTGAAAAGTGAATGATCTATTAATCTTTTTTTCGTCGCTCCAGTAAAAATTTCCCTACAGTGATCTGTGACATTTCCTTAGAGCAGAATTGATAAACTACGACAAAAGAAGCAAAAAAGAGAGTAAACTGATACAGATAGGATAATTTAATTGATGCATCACTAAGATTTGCCCAGCCAGATGCAGAACTAAGCAATATAATAGCAATACACCCTAGGTTCTTTCACTCTCATCAAAATGGCCATAAACCTATCCAGCCACCCTGTTGTCTCCTTGCTGGTTTAATGAGAGTGATTATTTGACGACTGGCATTCGCCTGTTTCGTTTATTGCTGTTATTATGCAATGGAATGGAATTTCAAATCTTACATTTTTGTAGATTTTTGCCTTGCTATAGGGAACATTTTTTTTTTTTAAAGAAACTTCGACATTGTTTTTGTTGCTTAGATATTTTAATGAGAATGATACCAATTCAATTTAACTACTTTTTCACCTGGAATCAAAGCATAAGTAATACTGTGTCAAATTGGTGGATTCAGAAAAGTGTTTGCAAAAACTTAATGGACACAGCAAATTTCATAACTTCATAAGAGCCTAACGAATAATAATCCAGACTAAATTGTCCACATGACATTACTTCACAAAAGTTCCGACCAGGGCATGGATAAAACACAAAACAATATCTTCCTTGAATTTTCTGAATGGAAAGCACTGAGACATAGATTAAATTACGACCTACTAATTTTTTTCTATCTCTTGAATTAAAAAAAAACCCAACCCCATGCTTACAACTAAAGATTTCAATAGAGCCAAAAAGACTCACCCTTCGACGTCTGAAAAGCTTATCAAAGAAACTTCTCTGAGGGGGCTGTGGTGGTAAACCTTCAATCAGATCTGGAGTTGGCTCGCCATTGGGACCAAATGTATTGAGCTCTTTATAACATTCAGTTTCTAACATCTGGAAAAGGGACACAAAAATCAAATAAGGCACTGACATCCAAGGTTTTATTCTACAACATAGTTCAGTTTTACTATTTTACAATGTGAAAATAATTAGTTGACAAGAATTGGGGTATTTTTTAGTGTCCAATTTGGCACATTCTGAAGATGCCATTTTTGAATACATAATTCTATCAAGGACAAAAGTCAACAAATTTGGTTACTTTTTGCTTGTTTTTGTAGAAAAAGAATTGAACATTGTGGACAAACTCAGTTTTTTTTTAGTTTGAATTTGTTCATTTTGCTGTATTTGTCTGAAAAGTGGTGTACTTGTATGGTCATGTTTGTGACATATTTTACCCATTTTTTGTTGTTGAAAAGTCATGTTTCTGTGTAAATGGAGTCTTCGGCATATTTTTTAAGTTTCTCAATATGACGGATTCAACAGAAACAAATCAGAGATCTACTGTGAAACCAGAATTTTAATGAGAATTCTAAATGCTTTAAACATACAAAATTATACATTTTCTGAAAGCTTGACATCTAAGGAATGTGAAAATGTTACATGGGCAGCAGAAACCTGTGCGGGGAGTTATCTGCCCTTGAATGTTCAAAAATATTGTTATACGCTTATAATTCAATTATCAAAACCACAAAATAATGCAATGTAACTAGACAATGAACCTACCAGAGGAGTACCTTAGTGTAGAAACTATGCAAAACTACCCAAGTAATTCAAGGGGAAACAATTTTAAACATGAAATAGGGAAAAATTCAAAAATTACATAACAAATCGAGAAAAACAGAAAATGTATGCAATAACCAAAATTATTTCATTTGAAATACAAAACATATATATACAAATACATCAAATTCACATCAAATACAGTGTAATTTAAATGAGCATTTAAGAAAAATTACATTAAAACACATAATGGCAGTCCGACCTGGAGAAGCACTTCAATCGAGCAGTTATTCTCTTCCGTGGCACAACACTCCACTGATAAAAACAAGGCTCCCCTTGCATGATTTCTGATACACCAGGGACCTCATGAACTGTAGAGGTGCCTGGCAGTGTATCTTAAGGTTAGACATTTTGTCCCTTTTACCTCACTCGACTCGGGTGTAAATGAGTATCTGGCCATTAAGACAGCATTGTCTGTGTCTGAAAATTGTATTTGTGCCTAAATAGATGCCAGTCTTATCCTGTGTGTTGCTGTCAACCAGGGGAAAAGTTATTGTAAGATTGTTGCATTAGAAGCTAAAAGATCCCTTGGCAATAAAAGCGAAAGATTCTATATTAAATATAAAGGTATATAAGTGCACTTTAACTTTTTAACTTATTATACATTATTCAAAATAATGATTTTATGCTCTCTTTTATCCTATTAAAGATATGTTCTATTCAATCATTGAGCTAATTCCATAAAAAGCATTATTTGTGATAGCTTTCATTCATATTTAATTATAATATAGAAATATTGAATGGAAAAACAAAACAAATCTTAACCCCATTTATTAACTGTGCACACAATTTTAATCTCTAAATTAAGTTAACAGTTCCAGACAAGATTTAGATCTAGATTAGATCTCTAGATCTAGATCTAGACGTTCATTTGATAAGACTAAATTACAAATAAATAAAAAAATAAAAATAAAAAGTATCAAGTCATGATGATCAATGCATTATCCCATTGAAAATTCCACTTTCAATGCCCGAAAGCCCTAGCGTCAGGCCTAAATTTATAGCAAATACCGAAAGCCTTCGTGTCAGACTGTCATTGCCAATAGCCAATGGCTTTCAGTTTGCAATCAAAATTGAGGATCATCTTACACAAAAACAATATATCTTGTTGAAATTTACAATTCAGAACAAACTACAATACCCCCATACCACAAATTAGTTTTAGACTGCGTCAATGTTTCTTTAATCCCTGTCAAAATGTGACATTGTTACTAAAAATAGACTTCGTGGCGAAATCGACAAATATCGACGACGTCGACATGACACTAAAAAAACATGTCTAGAATACATCAATTTTGCATCTCAAGTCAAGTGATGGTGTTTTCCAACAGTAATTGTACAGAAGATGTGAATTTTCTAAAATAAAATGCTTTTGTAACTGGAAATTAACGACATGACACTCGAGAGGTCACGAATGATCTCAATCAAAAGTTTCCAGCTTTTTCGTTGGATTCGAAGGGATGTCCATAAATGATCTTTAGAAAGCGCTCTTTTGATTGGTTAAATCAGTGAATGGCTAGACCGGATGTTTGAGTGTTAAATTAGGTCCGATAGTCTATATGCTTTGTCGGCATGACAGCCCTCGAAACATGACAAAAACAAAACATACCACCACGCAAAAACCAACACCAAATTTGCACTGAATAACTTTCATTACACAAACTTCAATATAATTAAAGCAAAATTACCCAAACATAAAAGCATCTTTTGATATAACTTAACCTATCTCAGTCTGTCATGTCAAGTAAGTCATCTCAGTCCGAATTTGCGATATCGACGGTGATTATATAACATTTTTAGGTACTATCTATAGTTATATCAAGATATCACTGCTTGTGCAGATAATATATGGCATAATTGTGTTTTGATATAAAAATCAGCTTAAAAGAAGAAATAATGACAGTAATAAAAGAGAAATAAATTTGTTTTTTGGTAATGCCATGTTTTCTGTGGAATCCGTCTAAGTAAATAAGGATAATTTATGGGATAAATCTCTCCATGAGAAATAATAAAATTGACGATTAACTTTTATTAGAAGAAAATACTTACTTAGGGTTAATTTGAATTTTGTTGTTGGAGTAACTTGAATAGACTTGGGATCTATCTGGCACCCAGAATGTGTGAAGTCTGGTATTTTGAAGTACAACTGCAAAAATATAAAGGGATATTCGTTGATAAGAAAATCGAATATAAACAGATTTATGGGTAAGTAAGTACATATATCATGACTTGAATCCACTTAAATAATCTAATTGATAAAGTCTCTCAGTCTCTCTCCCTTCCCATATAAAATAAAAATATATGTTTAAAAAACAAGAAATGAAAATACATACTACTCTTTGATCATATTATTTATTATTTTCATAGCAGAAAAATAAAGTTGGGAAGTTTGCAAAAGTAGAGATGATATAACAATTAATTTTAATCTATTCATCCACCACTCGCTGTTATTGGGCTTATTACTTTCTGGGAAACTTTGAGGGATGAAAGGTGTCAACATCTTACATACATGATGCTAAATTACACTTATAGTCTTTGTCAAGTACACAAAACTCAGCATTCTGCAGGGATGGAACCAAGCTTCGGAAAAAAAAAACCTGAACATTATTTTTTGCCTGTTTCACCAATGGACAGCATTGTCCAATACCTTCAGCTGGTGAGTACCTTCATTTCTAAGTCTAGATTTCCAGATTATCAAATCAATATCACAAACCACTTGCAAGGATGATTTCACAATCTCAAAATAGACTACATAATTTACAGGTCCAAAAGAATAAAATAGAAAGGAACAAAATAAGCACTCATAACATCTAAGGTCTGTTTCAATAGAGAAATTATAAACTCATAGCTGCCATTTTTTCAACATCCAAAGCAGGAACAGCTGCACCGCGCGGCAACGTTAAACACACTATAGACCCTAATCGTTAAATATTCTAAAGTTGATTTATAATTTATAAAAAGAACAAACCTGTTTTATAAACTAAATTTAACAAAGTAATGAGTAAGCTTTTTTAGACTGAAAACTATAAAAGAGACCCAAGACTTTCCGACCTCCCAGTTCCTCTTTCAACAATATTATTTATTAATGAAGCCTTCTAGTAGATTCTTCTAGATTAAGTTATAAAAGTTAAATAGTTATTTGGAGTTTAAAGGCTCAGATAACCACTAGGGTTATCTCAGAGCCCATGAAAAAGTAAGATGATAAGCTAGTGAAAAAAAAGCAGAAGTAGAAGAAATAGATTTTAAAAGAGGGAAAAAGTCGCCAAGGTGAAAAGAAGCACTTCAAATAATAAGTACAATACATATAATAATAAAGATAACTAAATGGAGAGATGATTTACAAGAAAAAAACAAAAACAAAACAAAAAACAACATCTCGAATACAAAAAACCTAAATAATAATGGCCATCAAGCCCCAAAAAATGAACTACAATGCAAAGACCAGCCAGGATTTTCCTAACGCCCTTGGTGTACAAAAGTAATCAGTCCCTCTAATTAACAAGTGACCCTGACAGTATAGTAAAGCAATGCACACACATGGGGGATGGCCACCAGCTATACACCTCCCTCCCTCCCTCTGAGGGGACAAAACAGCCTGATAGACAGAAGATAGGACAGATGGGAGAAGAAGCTCCCATTCCCTTGGTCGCCTCTTACGACCTGCACATGGGGAAGCATTGGCCCTATTCTTTACCCCCGGGAACCACGCGGGGCGCTTAAGCTAGAGTGGGGGAATAATCTAAAGCAAATCAATGAATGCCATATAATATAAACTCAATAATCATGTTTGATTAATCATGAATTAAATGCTTATATGGTTTATTTCTCATTGTAAATAAATAATATGGAGAAAACAAAAAGGCATTTCAAAAATTTAAGGCACAACAATTTAGTATAGATCTAATAACAATCTACCCCGATTATCATAAGAAAGACATCATGAACAAGTAATGTTATAATACCAAAGTTGAAGACATTCAATACACAATATTTCATTTTAATTCATGTATTTCATAAAAGTTATACATGTATAAAAATCATTATGTCACTGTCACTCAATGACAACATGAAAATTTGCTCACAGAACTAAAGATTTGTTTTTCGTCACTAATTCACAGAAAAAAAGGATGATTTTTCCTTCCTCCACCTCCCTCGTACCCTTTAAGATAGTGTAGCAGTTTCTGTCTCATATTCATTTGATAGTCTAAGTTGCTAACAATGATTTAAGAAGACTACTTTTTAAAGCTAGCTTTTTCATAGTTCATTCAAACCTTTAATATCACAAACCTGTGACATTAAATACGACAAAATTAAAGAAATGTGAGTATGGTGCAATTTAATATATGGACTATTATCTAGAATATATGTGACCTATTTCTTTGAAGTGGAACATATGTCGCAATTATGGGTTTTGAGCCAAGAGTATCACATTTTGAATGAATAGTGAGGCGACGGAAGTTAGAAATCAAGGGAATGCCCTCTCTTGATCACGGCTGACGCTCGGATTTATTTCACCTTGCATTTTGTCCCCACATTTTAAGATTCCGCGGAGAATTGTTTCTTCCTCGGTTCAGCTGATGAGCTGGATTTATGAGGACCGCTAAGTCAACTTCCGAGGATTTCCGCGTTTCCGAAGAAGAGTCCCACCCCTGCCTAGTTTATCATTAAGCATGTTTATTTCAACTACAGTGTGCACCACTTATATCGACATTGCCTTTATCGACTTTTCCCTTATATCGATATGCTTGATCAACTCCCAATATTTCTCCTATTTACTGTCAATTGAGGGCTCAACAGAAGGCATGAATCTATGGTGCGACCAGTCACTGAGTGCCCTTAATGTAGGATAGGGAATGGCGGGGTTGAGCGATAGGTGTGGTGAGGCCTTGGTACAGCCTTGCAAGAGAGTGATGCACAGACAAGAGTGTGGGTGTGTGTGTGTGTACGTGCACGATTTGGTACACACAGCGGGACTAGCATCAACACATTTTCTTTTCACTGTTCAGTTGTGTGTAGAGAATACGATTGTGTCATTTGAAAGTTGCTAGTCTAAGCACCCCACATCATTTGTAATCTCTGTGTCATGTGCTGTTGCTTCCCATAAAGTAGGCCTATAGAATGTTTTAATGCAGTATAAAACAATGTAGCCCTTTATGCATAATAGGTAATTAAAAATAGATTTCTTTTATATCGATGTTCTCTCATATCGACATAAAAAGTTTGGACCCCTGCAGGTCGATATATCAGGAGTGCACTGGATAACATTTAGTTTTCATGAAAGATAAAGATTTGATTGTTTGAAAACGACCTTAATCAAAAATTTGATGTAATCATTGTTTTGATCTTTAAACCACTATTGCTCAAAATTGCCTCCAAGACGTATTTTCCACTTTGAAGAAACAAGTCACAACACATTCTATATATAGATCTATATACAGTAGAAACAGATTAAACTGAAATTCAAGGAACCGTTGCTTTATTTCGGTTTGAACAAAGTCGCTAACTGGACAAGGGGCGTAACCCACACTTGATAATAATTCCATCTTCTTTGTGGCAGGAAGAAAATGCAACTTTCACACTCTTCTCTTGGTATTGTAGAAAGTGTTGAGTTATGGATGACATGTTTCCAACAGATTTTGGTCCTGCTCATTTTTTCTTTCATGGACCTTTTAGTAGCCCTTGGGAACTTTTATTTTGTAGTCCAAAGAATAGCCCTACACAGTGTGCTTTCGTATTGTCAAATCGAAGCTAGTCTTTTTTTCTTACTTTTGTGCAAGCTCATAGGCCTATCTCTGTGCAATGATGGGTGAATGAATTGAGTGCTGTAAAGCCTACACACAGCGGCTATAGCTAATATTACATAAGACATTGCATCGCGAACTTCTTCACGTGTACTTCACAGCAAACCATACTTCGTAACTCTGGCCTTGTTATAGATGCTTTCGGTTTATCGTGACATTGTTTCATAACAATAACATAAAGGGAAAAATTAACTATTTTCGATTTCTTTTCGGTTTATCCATTTTTTCGGTTAAGCTGTTTTTGGTTTAACTCTTTTTCGCCCGTCCTAGGGCTGCCACAGGGAAACAGCTTACTTAACACTAATTCTTTTTCAATGCTAATAACTTTTTTTATTTATGATTGTATCTCAATGAAATTTGAACATATTGAAGAAAATTTAACAAAGTTTTTGAATATTGCATTTAAAATGAATTATACGTATAGAATTATAGAATTTTAATCCCCATATTGATCTCAGCAAAAGCTTCATAAAGCTGTTAGATCTAGATCTATATGCGTCGCGTCATCGTGGTGTTTTCAAAATGAAAGTCGAGTGAAAAACCGAGCAAGAAATCGTCAATAAACGCTTAGAAACTGTAAACAAGCTATTCGTACAGAGCTATACACAGCATTAGTTCGTATTTTAATCATTAAGTAATTGTACGTGTCAGGACGTTGCGTAGAATCTGTTACGAGAATACTCGTAGCCCAGACCAGTAGCCATTACGAGAATACTTGTAGCCCGGATAAAAAGAGTAACAGGTGTCTACTGCAGTTCACATTTTCTAAAAAAAAAAAACAATGCAGATGATCATGATGAATATTGATGATTGCACAGTTGTTGTTGAAAAATTAACATGAACTCAAAAGATTATCTAAAATTAAGGAATAAATAATTAAATGCATTGAAAAGTATAGTAAAAATAAATAAATAATAAGGGGCAAGAAATAGTTTAAATGATTGTTACCATGATTTGCCATGTTACTAGGGACATAAATCTATGTAGTTGTAAAACATAATTTTAATGAGCAACTATTATAAGCTAATCATACAGAGATCTGAAAATGTCATTGAGCATTGATACATGCTTTACTTGAATCAGTTGTGGTTAATGGGGTAAGAAAGACCACATTACAAGTCTATTTAAAGTTCTTAATTGTTGGAATTTTTAAAAATGCATGAAGATTTGGTAAGACAATAAATATACACTGCTTTTCTTTTGAGGACTATTACCAGCCTCCCTTACAGCCTTGTGTAGATTCCAATTTCACGATTGCATAAAGGACAGGAATGGCTTACATCCTGGAGTTCAGGAATACAGAAAGGTATGAAAGAGCATGGGCAGCTGAAAAAAAAAAAGGAAAAAAAAAAAAAAAAAGAATCAATTTTGTATACTATCACATAGTGTCATACGTAGTACAAGCTGACCCATTGCAGCGTTGCTTACAATGAATAAACAAACACAATATTATAAAATAGGGGTTCCTCAATGCCAAAAATGCACGAAGACCAAATCAAGCCAAAAGCGATTCTTGTTTTAAAATACAATCATTATTTTCAATCTTTCTTCATGAAAACAAATCCTCTGAGAACTCACAAGAGATCCAGAAACAGGACATCAGGAGTTGCAGTTGGAATTGATTGAATCTCCAGTGTGACATCGTCTTAAAAGAAAAGTTCAACTCTATTTTAACTGGTTTTGAGTTTTATGCTTCAATAAGTGCAGACACATTTCCAGTCATCTAGAAGATGGCACCCTTGTTTAAAATGAATGATGCATGTGGATCCCACTGTGGCAACTATGAAGTCAAAGCCATCACAATAGAAGCATCACTCCACCATCTAAAATCTCTATTCACCTTATACCCAAAGAAAATGGGCAATATCGTAATATTCTCTGATAGTAACTCCATCCTACAAACCTTGGAAAATAAACAATTAATTAACAACAAATGTCAATAATTAGCATTAACTATTGATGACTTCCTGAAAACCTTTGATGTTGAGATCAACATACAATGGATATCTGGCCACATAAACATAGAGAAGGCTATGAAAGAACTGACAGACTAGCAAAAACAGGCACTGTACAACAATATAATAGGCCAATATCACTCCAGACAGCCAAACAAATAATCAAATCTAACAAAAAGGAAGTTTGGCTTAATGAATGGGCATTGGGAACTACGGGAAGAGCAGTCTTCAAGAACATGACAGCACCAAACCCAAAAGA
>JASKDV010138507.1:0-14033 GCA_032466395.1 Aegires albopunctatus | reverse complement strand
GAGAGAGAGAGAGAGAGATAGAGAGAGAGAGAGAGAGAGAGAGAGAGAGAGAGAGAGAGAGAGTGAGAGAGAGAGAGGGAGAGAGAGAGGGAGAGGGGGAGAGAGAGAAAGAGAGAGAGAAGTAGAAGCAGTCAACTAAGCAAACATTACCATTGCTGTACTCAAAGTCTGTCTTTGATTTCGTTATATCACTGATTGTTGATCTACCCATTTCAAGGGCAAACTTCTTTTTTTACAAAATGTTGTCATCTTTGGGTTATCACCTTTTTTTTTCACCAACTCGCGCTTCACTTGAAGGGGTATCTTTATTCTTCTTCGCTTTGGCGACAACATGTTTAGACTTAGACTTGGACACAAAGCTAGTCTTAAGGTCTAGTTAGTGGTGAGAAGGTCTTATCCAATCTTATCCAAATTTAGATCAATTAAAAAAAGCAATTTAATCATACTGATCAAACAGACGATATGATTGGTCAAAACGAACACTTATGATATCGCATCGAATGAGAAGGGGCGGAGTCATATCGAATGGTGATTGACAACTTACATCAGCTGGACATTCACAAGCTTACGCAATCACCCGCAACAAGTCTAGTGAATGACACAGCTCGATAGATTTGAAGATACATGTAATAGGCCTGTCTGTATCTGGTTTCGTTATCGCCTACGTGTAGATGTGAGAACAGTTCGTCTGGTTCCCGTCTTGATTCTTGATAAGCCTGGTGTGAAACATGTGTCACACTGTCCCTGTCTCAAAAGGTGCGAAAAGTGATACAGTACGTTTTTGTTTAGAAATGACCAGACAAATGAAAACCAGACATCAATTAAGATACATGTAAGGTCGTCGGTTGCTGTTGATGTGGAGATGATGTTCTGATAAGAGAGGTACTAAGAAATAATAAGAACAAAATCCGTTCCCAGAAAATCGTTTGGATAACTAAGGGATCCGGATTACAGAGGTCCGGATTAGGGAGGGCAGACTGTAATTAAAGTAGTTCTTTGTGGTTGTTGATGCGAGCTACGACTAATTATCCAAGCTTTAGATCAATTAATAAAAGCAATTGTGATCATACTTATCAATGATCAGACAATAAGAGTGGTCAAAACGAACACCTATGTAATCGCTTCAAATGAAAGGGGGTGGAGTCATAACAAGTGGTGATCGACAACTTACATCAGCTGGTCATTCATTCACAAGTTTACGCAATCACCCATCACAAGTGAATGACACAATCCGTGCATTATAGACAAAAGGGCAGAAAAAGGCCTGTCTGGGATTGTATAGCATAGATGTAAGAAAAGTATGTCTGGTCCTCCAATCTCAATTCTTGATAAGCCTGGTGCGAAAAAAGTTAACAAACGTGAAAACATGTCACAGTGTCCCTGTCACAAAAGGTGCGAAAAGCGATACCGTACGTTTGTTTAGAAATGACTAAACGACCAGACAAATCAAAACCAGACATCAATTAAGATAACTTCGTCGGTTTTGCTTTTGATGTGGAGAAAATGTTCGGACTAGAGAGATAAAAGTAGCAATTCGTCCCCAAAAAGGGGAATTCGGATTCGGATTTTGAATTTCCGGTTTAGCATACTAATAAATAATAAGAACAAAATCTGTTCCCAGAAAATCGTTCGGATAACGGAGGGATCCGTATTGCAGAGGTACGGATTAGGGAGGGCAGACTGTAGTTATTAATATTTAATGTTGGGTTAGTTTTTTTTGGACAACCCAACATAATATGTTTCTTGAATGAAAGAGAATAAAAACTGAGCCCTTTACTTTTGTGAGAAAGAAGGATACTAGACTTAATTAAATTAAATAGAAATAATTTTCATGCAGATGAAACAGATTGCATATCACGATTTAATATATCTTAAAAATCATCCTAAGTATCAAAACATCAAGAGCTTTAATGATGCAAATAGTAGAAATTATATCCAAGATAGAACTTGTAATCTGCCTTGAGATAGCATTTAACGATAAAGGTAAACAAAATTTGTTTAAAAGGTTGAAAAGAGTGAAGGGTAATTTGAATGAACATTTCTTACCAGACGCATCAACATTCTCTTTCGAAACTTTTATGGAGCCATCTATTTGTGCAGAATGAGATCCAAATGATATAAATGAGTTTTGCTTATTTAGAAATGACAAACCAAATTTGATTGGATACCCATCCCTGAAACACAAGCAAAGATATATTAATATTCGATTTATTGACAATTTAATATAAGATTAAAAACAGGCATTAAATCTGATGCATAATGTACATACATTCAATCAAATAAGAAGTTTTATAACAAGATCCTTGAATATGTTTTACTTATTATTTAAATTACTATTAAAAACTAATTTCATTCTTTGACTCCAAAAGTGAACAGTTCAGAGTCTTAAATGGAGATCTGGCTTACACTTTAACAATAGATATCAGTATATTGTAAATTTAGTAGCCTAATATTATACTAGATGCTGGAAACAAGTTTAAGTTTGATGTCTGTGGTATAACTGAACACATCAAACATAATAATAATAATCTATTTCAGTTCCTCTCAAATCTATCTTAATAACTTTCATGAATTCTCCACAGAAAGTAAAATTTACTCTTATCAGAGATAAAACTGAACATCATAGTCTTGTGCCTCAGAAATAATAATGCTACGTTTATAACATTGTGATAATTAATGTTTTATTAAATTAAGTGGAGACATGTTTTTTAATCTTGTTGACTTTATATGTTGAGAGGTAAAACAAGCCTGATCATCCAGGGCATCTCAACACAACTTCTTATTAAATCTTGTGTACGTAATAACATCCATGACCTTTCTTTGTAATCTCATTTCACTAGCATCCCTATCTATTTACAGAAAAAAATCTAACAAAGGCCCACATTAAAATATGTTCGTCCTTACCTCAAGTTCACATATTCAAATAATTCATTCAATTTATTTTTCAGTGCCTCCGGGCCATCACTTGGTTCACAGTATCTGTAAAGGCCCTCTATGGAACCACTTGTAGAAATTCGTTGTAGCAATTTGAGGTCATGATCTTGATGACAAATGAAAATAAAGAAATATGAATATAAACCCAAATACTACAATCAAGGAATACCTCATTCTCTTTTACTTCTTTTAATCTGATCAAGATCTACATTGTTAGGGAAGTTTAAGATAACTTTATAAATACTTTTAAAAATATTCAACTCATTATAATCTTTAAATTGTAGGCATTATTATCAAATTTAATAGAAGCATTACAATCATCATAATATATGAGGTGACATATTATATCATGCATTTTGGTAAAGCAAAAATTATCATAAAATTCCTTTTAGTTCTTTGGCATATCATTGATCTAAGGACATTATTAGGATGTGACAATAGACAACATTTTATTTTCTCCAATTATTAAAACTTATCAAACAAGTGCAACAAAAGAAAGAAATGGATAATAAATTACACTGCAATTCAACATTTTGTGTAATTTACCTCCTGAAAAGCCAATGGCATGAATTATGATATTTTCACAGAGCTGATGCAGATTTCTCTTCCATTTTTTGAAATGCTCATTTGCCAAACTCCGACCTGAGACAGTGTCATTTCCATCAGTCATAAACATTACAATGGTCTCATCAAACTGTTCTCCTGAAGGAAAATTAGAAGAGACAAAAATTTAGGCCTACCTTTTGTAACATGCACCACTTAGGTCAAAGAGAAACAACTCATGATATATGCTTTGATTTTGAAGTTAGGTGTATTGGAGTTACTTTTCCCTACTTCATTACTTTTAGTTTGATTTTTACTAGTGATGTCCCTTGTCTAGATGGCCGCCTCCTAAACTAGACGTGCTCTGTTGTAGTAGTATCAATGTACTGTTAATAAAGCTGTTTTGATTATCTTCAAATTGTCTTCACACTTTTGCATTGCATACACAAAATCGAAACAGGTCTCTTGCCCTGCTGGTCAGGGTTTACTATTCGCAAGAGTGACGCAACATTATGTTCATATGCTTGTAAGGCGTCATGAGGTGGGTGAATCAAGCCGACGGAGTCATGCAGCAAAACCAAATACTGCTAAATTGCTTTTTCACAAAATAAGTTCATTAGTTTCAGGTCATCAAGACAAGCAAAGTGGTACCAAAATCTGTAAAATTTGTCAAGAAATAACGGAAATAACTAATTGTCATGAGTTGGACCGTTTTCATTATCATCATCAAAGGAAGTCCAATAGACAAGTGAAAAATTAAACACAACAAGTTGGACAATTTTGTATTTGAAAGTTTCAAAATCCTCAAAGGTGTGAAATGACATCTTCCCCAAGCTTGGCTTTGATATTCCCGCTATATCCAATTGCCCGGCTCTCATTGGACAAAGGCAACAGCTAGGTATTAGGTCTGCAAATCGCCTTGCTCAAAAACAGGGACGACCCTGCTCAGGCATGACGCAACGTTATGCGATGGCTGAATAATAAATTACAAAGCCAAGAGAGTTACTCCTAAAAAGAAAAAGAAAAACTATGCATTGTTTTTTTATAAGTCAAACTAGCTTCATTAGTTTCAGCTCATCAAGACAAGTAAAATGACGCCAAAATCTACAAAATCGACCGACAAAAAAAGGAAATATAAATAAATCACTGAATTGTCTTTTTGCTTCAATTTTTTTCTTATCACAACAACATTATTATCCGTCCGATTTTAGCAGGAATTAGATGATTATCATTACTATTTTTTATAGAAGTTATATAGAAATAAAAAGAATTCAACGCAACGTGTTTGACAATAATTTGTTTAGAAAGTAGCACTGTCGTCAAAGGTGTGACTTTTATGATAAAGACTAGTTTGCAGACCTCACCAGTCCACGTTACACTTCAAAGATGTTAGTACCGACAATTCCAGTGCCGTGATTTGACGATCTGAATCTCATTAGTAATGATATGCAAAAATGTCAGATCCACAATCTGGTCTGAAAACAACCAGCAGCTTCGCCAGACAAGATTAAAATTACACAAATGTTCAAATTATTTTAAGTTATAAAAAATACCACAAATATTCAAAATTTTAGTTAAAGAAAATACCACATGCATTAGAAAATAAGTTCATAAATAAGGCAACACATCCAACTCCATACAGATTTAGTAAAGATCGCACTGACCAACGCAGCCGAAGAGACTGTCTTCCTGAAGGTCGTAGAAGCCATCCAAACATTTATTACAATCCCTTCCTCCGACATCTGGTTTACAGATGCACTGGCCAGTAACCATGTCACATTGGTTCAAACCGGTTAGGGTACCAGGGGCAAAACAATTGCATTCTGAAAGCAGAAGAGAGAGGTAACTGGCTTTACAGAAATGTATGTTGTTGGTCTTATCATCCTTTTTTCATAACTGCATTAATTTGTTATAGATGTCAAAAATACAACAAACAAGCAAGCAAACAAACAAACCTGTAAGAACAAATACCATGTTTACTTGATTATCAATTTATATGAGTGGCAAGAATATTGAATTAAATTGAACTGAATGATTAAAATCAAATGACTTGAATCAATTTAATTGAATGACTTGAATGATTACAATTAAATGACTTTAATAAATTGAATTGAATTGAATGACTCAAATTAAATGACTTAGATAAATTGAATTGAATTGAATGACTCAAATTAAATTACTTAAATAAATTGAATTGAATTGAATTGAATTGAATGACTCAAATAAATTGAATTGAATTGAATTGAATGACTCAAATTAAATGACTTAGATAAATTGAATTGAATTCAATTGAATGACTCAAATTAAATGACTTAGATAAATTAAATCCAATGACTAGAATGATTAAAATTAAACAACTTTAATAAATTGAAACTTGAATTAATTTGAATGAATTGAACAACTTGACTAGAATCGAATGAAATTACATTGTTTGTATTGAATTGATTGAAATGAAAGACTTGAATTGAATTGAATTGAATTGAATGACTTGACTAGAAATGGGTGACCTGAATTGTATGAATATTGAACTGTTTGAATTACATAAACTGAATGAAAAAAAAGACTTGAAATGAATCAACTAAACTGAATTATCCTGAGTCCAATGACTTGAATTTGATAGAAGTTACACACCTTGGCATCCTTCATGATTGTTTCTATCCAGGTTCCAGTAGCCCGTCTTACAGGTGTCACAGATGCGTCCCATCACCCTCTCCTTACATTCACACAGCAAGCCACTGATGACGATGCCACATCCTCCAAGGGGATAACCAGGCACCTGTTTAGCGCCGTTAGGATTACAGTTGCAAACTGAAAAGTGTCAGTGTCAATCAATGCCAGGAAATGGGAGTAAATTGTTCAAAAAAGGTGTATTCAAGAGAATGAATATTAACCTACACATAAACACATACATGTCGTTGTTTAGAGTTACAGGCAGTGTCGTTAGTGACCTTCCTCTCATTTTCTTGGTGTCATTCATGAAAAAAATACATCATAGCTTGTAACTCTAAATAACGACTTAAAACTCCGTCAAGACGATTCGATAAAACTCGCAACTAAAATGGATCTAGAAAATGTCAGAATTCTAGCTCAAGAAAGAAACGCTTGGTTTGCTTTCACATCAAAGATAAGGAAAACAGACAAAGCTTCAAGGTCAGAGGACACTGATAGCGCAAGGCAATAAGTCAAGTTAATCAACACATACATAGGCATTAGACAGGAAGTGATTTCAAAAGACACCTTAAAGAAGGCTCAGCTCCGGAGGGATATTAAGGACAGCAAATGATGTGCAAGCATAGACAGTATACAAAGGACTATGTACAAGACTTGGAGTGCAGGTGACAGAGACATGATAGGGAAGTTAGTGGTGAAACAATAGGAAAGTTAGTGGTGAACAGAGTTTCACCATGAGAACATCCTAGCAACACTCAGTCAGCTGGGTTTCAGAAGGGGATCGAGTCCTCCAAGGTGCAAATTCTCACAATAGAAGGTGGGTAAGACACTTTGTCCCACGTCCATCACTTGGCCATCAAACAGCATTGCCATTGTGAAAAAAATGTAATGTAATTAAGCCTTAATTTAAAGGATGCAAGTCTTGTCCAATATGGTCTGTGTTGCTGTTAGTCAGGGGAGTACAACGATTATTGAAAAGTGCCATGAGAATGGCTATGATATGCAAATAAGCACTAAACTTTTACTTTTTCTTTTCTTTCTTTTTTCTTTTTTTTTTTTACATGCTAAAGTTACACTAATGTAGCATAATAGAAGCAGAGAATACAAATCAAATACTTACAAATGAGAATATCAAAAGAGGTAAATAATATAGCGAGCTGATTATTTATCTAAGAATTAATTAATTATACTCTTTGATGATTTCTTGATAACTTATTTACAACTTATCAGTGCTAATAATGAGAAAAATAAAATTCCACTGACTAATGCAACACCGAAGGGATATTTGTCATTTTCTTTTTGTGAATCACCAAGTGTCGGCTGAAGGAACAACTTCAGTGATTCGCGTGAACAAGCTTGCTTAAGGGTTGACCACAATATCATGATAAGATTTGAACAAACAATCTTCCACTTATAGTTCAATGGCAAAATTCAATTCATTTGACCGCCATGTTACATGTTTCATTAAAATTTCCTTCAGGGTTCACCTGAGCTTCTTCTCTGGCTCATTAGGGTTGTTTTTTGAGGTTGTTTTGGGTTTTTTTGTTTTTGTTGGGGGGTTTTCCCCCTGTCTTTTGAAATCTAAATATTAATATAAATCTATTTAAATATCATATTATTAAGTGATGTCAATATTTTGTGACTGGCAAAAAAGAAAGGTTAAATTGAAAGAATAAAATTATAATGAACTTAACATATCGTCACTGTCATTCTATCAACGTAAAAGGGAAAAATAATTTTGTGGGGGAGACACAATAAAATGTTTAGAGTGGCAAAATGAGATGTGCGGCATCTTAACCCCTTTGGTGCCATGCCCAGAACTGCTATGGGCCTATTTCACAAGGCTTTCCTTTCAATAAGCCTCTCTAGGTTTATGTAAGTCTTCTTGTAGCTTCTGTATTCCTATGTGTGTCTGTATGTGTGAAGTTTCATAGCTCTATCTCTTTTGTAATGATGTAATTATCATTTTAATGCAAAACACTAAATAGCCACCATTTAGGTCTGGCACAAGGGATGAATTACTACTAGCGCCGAAGGAGTTGAATGTTTAGATCATGCAAGAAAATGAGCATTTCTATTGGCCCAATACATTTCTGTTCAAATATGTAGTTTTACATTAATAGATTGACAGTGACGGTATGAGGTTTGAAAAACAAAATAAATTTTTGTTTCTGTTTAATTTCATCTTTAGAATGAATTTAGTTTTTTCAACTTGAAACCGAATTTGGGAAACTATAATAAAAATATAAAAATAATAAAATTCCTTTATTTTTATCCACATGTGGAAATTCGTTTTACAATGGCATACATGTTATGAAATCAATCGTAAATATACAATCATTAAAATGCTGCAGCAATGATTATACATAATCATAATAATTAAACTAAATAAATACAATAAATTTTTCAATGAGTCATTGTTGGTCGCCGTAGTACAGCGCCCCGGTCCCATCGGTACTCATTTATGCACCTGAGTCTAGTCGAGTAAATTTTCTTGCTAAAGGAAAAATCACATTGATCAAAGCAGGATTTAAACCTGAGCCGCTCAAAGGCTTGAAACCCAGCACTCTTAGTCTTATCCACTCGACCACTGCACCTCATAATTTGTTCAATAAAAACACTATTTTTAATTAGAATTAAAAGCATATGCGTACCTTCACATATGGGATAGTTATAGAAATTCTCCCCGCACTTATCACACATCGGGTTGACAAAATTACTTCGACAATCACATTGACCAGTCGTGTCGTTACATGACCGACTCAATGATCCGTAGAAATCACAGTTACACGCTGGGGGAGAAAGGGAGATAAAAAGGTTGTTGTAAAAGCATTGAGGAACACAAATTACATTTCTCACTTTTGCTGTATTGAAATGTATGCTCATGCAAAACCATTCTATATTTTTTGAAGCTCTATTCTAGAATGTTATTTCAATACCCAGAATAAAATCATTTTTCGACAGTTGTATTGACCTTAAATTATTCTTCACATTGATCGTCCACAATTAATTGAATCTTAAAGCATGAAAATCAATTATCTTACAACTGTCACATCCCATAGAGTTTTAATATTCACATTACCATAAACTGATGATGATGGTCAAGGTAATGATGGTGAAGTTGATGGTGGTGGTTATGATGATGTTGATGTTGGTGATGATGATGTTGATGATGATGAAGATTATGTTGATGGTAATGATGATGAAGATGATTGTGGTGTGATGATGATGAAGATGATAATTGTATGTGGTGATGATGATGATGATTACAGGTAATGATAATGATGATGATGATGATTGTGGTGATGATGAAAACAATGATAAAATAATATTGATAATTTTGGTTCCCAATCATGAAGAACAGACTAGCCTTCTTCATTGCATTTGGTTATCATTCAGTTGAAAAGAATAATCTACCTACGTTTACAGGTAGGATATTGGTAAAATCCAGGTGCACAACGATCGCAGTTTTGACCTCCATAGTTGGATTTACATCGACACTGTCCATCACTTGCGCACACAGTCACAAGGGAACCTGGAAATTGACACTGGCATTCTGGGATAGAAAAATACAAGCAAACATTCATAAATTGAGGTGAAGGCTTGAAAGGATACTTTGGAAATCAGTCTCTTCTTCTTCTTCTTTTTCTTCCTCTTCTCCAACAACAAAAAAACAGTTCCACTTTATTTATCCCAGGAAGGAAATGATCATTTGGTAATTACCGTCACCGAGCATCAGCCGTAAGAATGGCGCCACAATGTTGGCAATTCAAGTAAATAACCTTGTCTGAGAGTTAAACACGGTGTCTCTAATAAGACTCAAACCCGCCGCCATTCACATGCAAGACCACTGTGTCAGTATGCATCAACTTTTTCTATAGGAAGCTTCTCTAGATTCCAAGTCTATTCTTCATTTTCTTATTTTATGAATGTTCTGCAAGTACATTTCATATATCTTGGCTCCTGAGAAATGAATATATATACCAGTATCTATATGATGTTTTGAAGATAAATCTTGAATGAGAAAAATTCAAAGATAATTCTATATTTAGAAACTGTGGCTTGTATCAAATAATCTTTTCAAACTACTCAATTTTGTACAGGTAGAGGAGACACATGGACAAGAAAGGATAAAATTACGATCAAACGGATCAGGAAGATAGTGAAAGTAGAAAACATCTCAATAAGTGCGAGAGAGAATAGACTGCAATGGTTTGGCCACGATAAAAGAAGAGAGGACGAGTACATGGGTGGGAAGGTATTGGAAATGGCAATAGATGGAAAAAGAAGAAGAGAATGCCCATGGAAAGATGGATGATCAGGGTCAGATGTGACATGAAAGAGTTGGACCTAGAGGAGGACTACGCAATGGACCAGGAGACATGGAGAGGTGGCATTCGACATAGCAACCCTACAGATTATGGGACAGGTTAAAAGAAGAAAAAGAAGAAAAAGAAGAAAAAGAAGAAAAGGGGGTACAAGTCAAGTTATGCCAAATTATGCTAGTGGCTTCATACTGTTATGTGGAAATCTTGTAAACATGGGCTATTGGCCGATGATCCCTGTAGTGGTAGGCATAGCCTGACGGTATAAACTTTCTTTGACAGATGATGACGTTAATTACCTTGGCACACTGGGAATCCGTAGTAGCCAGGAAAACAGCGATCACACCTATCACCGTCATACTTTTCATTACACGAACAGAGTCCAGTGGAGTTGTCACAAATGCCTGGCTCTGTGCCAGAGTGATCGCAGTCACAATCTTAAGAGCATAACAAACAAAATAAGATATTATTTCATACAATATAACATAATAACCTCATGAATCTGTTTCTAGATGACTTTCATAAGAAAAAAACAATTCTTAATACCAGAGTGAAGAGGTGCCCTCCCTGACAAAAATATAACAATGATAATAGAATATATGATGATAACAACAACAAAACAACATAATTTAGTAATAATACTACTACTACTAATAATAATAATAATAATAATTAAAAAAATAATAATGATAATAAAAATAATAATGATGATGATGATGATAATGATAATGATGATGATAATATTAATAACAATATTAAAAATGATAATGATAACAAGAATAAAAATAACTTGACAATAACAATGATAATAACAATTGATGCTAATAATGCTGTACAGTATTTGTGCTTCAAAATGCCATCTTAAACGCCTTAACACTTCTCAAAACATTCCTGAAATTTAAGGATATCATTTGATTTACTTTCAATTTGAAAAACCATTATTCGTTTTAAACAAGGCGTGACCCAATTCTTTAATAAATCAAAGAAAGAATATGGATTCAAGACCAGGCAATAATTGTTGTATTGGATTTTACCCATGTCCACTACTTTGGTGATATCAGGGTTTTCCTAGACTGCCTTGTAAACAGACAAGGGTTCTTTAACATGCGTAAATTATACACATGGGACCTCCGATATTATAGTTCATCTCCAATAGGGCTTAGCACTCTGTATCCTAGCAACTTAAGGATAGGGGGCAGAAGGAAACCAACAAAAAATATATGTGGATTTCAAATTCAAGCTTGAACCAGGGAACTTTGGTTTGGTAGGCGAGCGCCTTAACCACTGAGCTATCCGCTCCCAGAATTAATCTAACAACTGTGCATCTAAAAGTGATTACAATAATCCAATTTTTCCATTCCTAGCCAAGTAATGCATAGCTGACAACTATTCAGGGACCAAAATCGTACTCCCCTACAAAGTCTAAGGAAATATCCATTCCTAAAAATAAATATATAAAAACATAAATAAATAAATAAATGAAGGGGTCAGGCAGAACAACAAAATGGCTAAGTCACATTTATCTAAAAACAGAGAACTACCCAATTATCTCCAGTTTAAAACGTGGACTATCAAATTATATCAATGATGAAACACTAAAGCTGAACCATGTAGAGTGCTGATCGTGTTAATTTTGCGAAAGATTATATAACATCAATGTTAGGTCCACACTTTTTATCAATTATCTCAAAAGTGACGTCATGTGACTTAACCTTGTTGTTCTGACCCCTTCAAATAAATAAATAAATAAATAAATCAAAATCCCAAAGCATTGATTACAAATGTCAGTAAAAAGCAATACTGCAGCTGCTTAAATTGTTTCCTTTACACAACTGCTTGAAACATTTGAAAATAAATAGGAGGTAAGTGAGGAAAAATCTCCATCTTGGATCAACTTAATCAGCTTTTCAATTGTCTTTTATGGATTGGTCAAATTGTACTAAGAATGATTTCATCTTACAGGTTGGCATAACGACTAGAAGACTGATGACTCACATGCACACACTGGGTAATTATAATAGCCGTCTGCACATTCATTACATTCCCGTCCTCCATAGTTGTTGCGACATTCACACTGTCCCGACTCCAAGTCGCAGGCCGTTCTAAGGGATCCAGTAGGGTTGCATTCACAAGCTAAAAATAGAAAAAACAACAGAAGTATAATTGATTAGTATAAAAATAATGAATTAGGAAAAGAAATGAGAAGTGCAAAGGGAGATAATTTCAATTTTTATCATGGGTCATGTTTTGGTTTTGTGGTTGGTGTATGTATATATATATGAATATTGACTTTTTCTTCCCACTACTCTCTCTTCTTTTTTTTCTGGTTCAACGGTAAGACTCTGAAAGTAAGTCACTATTATTAGTCCTGCCTGTGATTTCATCTATGAATCCATTTAAGAGGCTCTTTAATTGTTTTTCCTCACTTTACCCAGGTTCAAAAAGGACCTAATTAAGTTGTATGTTAAGTTTGCAACAAACTTGCTTCATATTGAGAATATTATAATCACAAAATACTTGTCAGTTGTGCAGTGTGTCAATGCTATTATACAAGAAAAAAAGCTATGTCTTATAAGATAATTCAAGTAGTGAAAATGTTGAAAATCATGCGAAAATGAACGCTCCTGCTATCTTGAAAAAATAAATTCCTTTTGTCAATGTCAAAGTCAATTCTGACCTTAGATTACAATATTTACAGTATTATTTCCATGAGAAAGGCACGATTTTACTAAAGATTCACTAGAAAGCCATGGAAATATGGCTCAACAAAAAAATGTTGAAAATTTCAAGGACAACTAAATCCATCAAAGGAGAAGCGCTAAGGACTGTCAATTAGGAAACATTTCTTACAAAAACAATATGACTAGGTGAATCTGGAGTGTCAGTGAAGTTCGAACATGAGAAACTCAAGCAGCTTCACTCATTGACACAGGTCAGCTGGGTGACCTTATGGGATCGTATCTCACTAGACACAAATTTTCTTGATAACCACAGGTCATTGGCGGTGTGTCCTTAGGTAAGACACTTTGTCCTATCTGCCTCACTTGACTCTGGGGTGAATGAGTGCCTGGCCATTAGGGTAGGGTTGTCCGTGTTCGAAAATTGTAATTTCGCCTTGCAGGCTGCCAGTCTTGTCCAGTGTGTTACTGTCTATCAGGGAAGTATACGAGACATTGTAAAATGCCTTGAGTACAGCTATGGTGTGGATATGTGCGATATATAAGAACGACTTTTCCATATATTTTTTTCTCTCCAGACAAATGAGATTCTTCTGCTATGTATGGTAAAAATAGTAAATTGAAATGTTAGCAGTCAGCGGCATGATAGATTAGGAGAGCAAATAAGTGGGAACAAATAAATGACATCTTATACTATAAAGGAGGAGAGGGTACACACATGTCATCGATCTCCTCCGAAAACACTGAATGGGCAGCTTTGGGATTTTCACATAATGAATTGTCATTATATCTCCCAAAACTGGTCAGATAAAATCTTAAAGATCATAGACAATATACAAAGTTTATGAAGACGGATTTCATTTCCACAATTCCGCTGAAGGAA
>JASKDV010138396.1:0-11893 GCA_032466395.1 Aegires albopunctatus | reverse complement strand
GAGAAAGATAATGTGGGTGGGGCAGTGAAAAAACTGTAAAATTAAGATTTTTTTCCCGGTGACCATGATTATTGAATGTGTCTTCATTGTAATCAACTTTCGATAGAGCCAAAGGAAGTAATAAATGGCCTAATTAGATAAATGTGCATCAATATCATAAATAACGACCTTTGTGCGACAATGGGGATCTTTAATGCTCTTAATGCAGCAATGATGCTTTCCCCCTCTAATGGCGCATCTAGAAAGCCCTATAAAATCCCAAGTAATGCTAATTGAAGAAGCATCTATCGACCTCCAACCGAAAAGATGCTCTAATATGATAACGCCGTGTAAGGACAATGGCGACCATCTCATTGCATCTGTCATTGTTATACATTTCGAAAATTTCCTTCGTAAATAATCTCCTTAGCATTTTTTCTTTTCTTTTAATTTAATTCCGCTGGCCATATTGTTGGCATGAAATTTATGAAGGCTACGTCAAGCCCTACCCAGATCATAACATTCTCGTCTTTGACGATACTTCATTGTATTATATTATATTATAGATCATAGATAGACGAGGAAGCTCAAAAGTTTTGTGTTAGACAGGTGAGAAACAACTGGGTTCTTAGACAAACTGAGCTTGTATGATAGATTATTACAATTGTACATATTTCCAAAGAAAAAAATATAGGTTTGAGGCAAGAGGTATTTTGGGTAAATAATAAACAAAGACGTTTTATTTTTAAAATAAGCCCCAAGAAAATATATTGGACTGAGTCTCTTGATCATAGATCAAAAATGTTTATTTAGAAATTTCTTGTTATAGCAAAAGATGGCGATCACCAGCCGCTATCATTAGGTTTTCTTTACTACAACGGCATAGTCCCACCAACCTTATAGACCTAGCATGAGAATTATATATATATATATATAATAGACCTTTACTTAAAAAAAACAAAACAACACCAACAAAAAAGAAAGAAAAATTATGTGAAAAGAGAGAAGAACAGAGAAAACGGTAATAACGATCATAGCGGGTGTCCTCGGCATCGAAGCTTGGAGAGAAATTTTCTTTCTTCTCTGACAGAAGATGTCGGATACTCTCATTACTTAATACCACGCAAATCCTCGAAGGATGAGACAACGTCTGTCTCGTCTTCGGTATTGAAACATCTCGCAACATGACTCCATGCCATTGTTCTTCTTGGAGTCGTCTGCTACAATCTTAATTAACCCTTGTCACTCTTGCCCGATGACACAATGGTGCTAGCAATGAAAAAACTAATATTATTTTACAGAAAAAAGACTCAATCTTAAGAGAGCTATTAATCGTATTACGTTGCAATGGCCCAAAAATAGAAAAGTTCCGTACTGTAAGAGATAAAATGAAATCGATTATTATCTGGAAAGAATGATTTTTGCTGCAATGGTAAGAGCTCTGAAAAAAGAAAGTCGGTGGATACAAAAATATAAATTTTTGAGTAAAAAGAAGTAATAATGAAGAATCAGAATGGACCGCTAATGCTTAGAGCGGAGACTTACAAATCATTCATGACACAGTCTACAGTTATAAAAAAATAAAAGTTTTCATCTCTAATAATGGTGATGCTGTTGAAAATGTGTTTGAAAGTAAAGGACAGAGTGTTAAGACTTTGCGACAAATATCTTCCACGAGTTTCGCGACAGAAGGATCGTGCGAACAGCGTTTAAGACAGAAACAGAATAATATGTGGTAAAAGATACCTGGAATCTCCAATAAAACCAGGTTTATCGTCAGTATATATTTTATTAATAGTTCTTTTTTCCATGGGTCAATTAATATTGGAGGCATGTTTAAGGTTGGGGGAGGGAAGAGGCGGGATAGGGATACATAATGTGTATTCAAAAATATATTATACAGTATTGAGGAATGTATCACTCAATAGTTGTCTATTCTATGATGCTTCGGGTGTACCCTGCTTCCGGACCAATACCAAAACCTCTCTCACTACTCTCAATGTCCGTGTGTAATAGAATTTCGACTGTACCATAGTGTGTGCGTGAGCACAAGTGCGTGTGTGACTGATAATTAATATGGTGTCGGCTGACAGGGGATCTCCCTTTTCTATAGGCAGATACACGGCTATTGATAGAGTATCGATAAAAATGCAAGCCGATATGCTGATTGGAAATGAGATAAACAACGATGCCAATGATGTGAAATAGTGTATGTCACGTGACAAAATCGGTGATTTATGGTTATGACTTAAACGATCCATGAACGATACCATGCGTGAACATTTTATAACACTCCAACGGGTAAGGATGTTGCTTTGAAATATAATATTAGAAAATGATGTGTGTGTGGTTGTGTGTATGTGTAGTATGTGATTATATGTTTTGCTTTATAGTCAATCAGGACATGATTTGTGTATGGTTACGGATTTTGCAAATATTTAGAACTAAACTAATGGCTACACTGAGCAATTCGATAAATAAAAGCTATGCTGCACTTTAATGCAAAGCTTGACCAAATCCCTGAAACAGTTGAGGTGAAGAACGACATGTGGTAAAGAAGCAGAAAAAGGGTAGAAAAAGGGGGGAGAGGGGGGGGGGAATTTTTGAGAAAGCTAAATATGGGAACAACTATTTGCAAGACTACTTCGATTAATGAGACAAGCTGCCGTGGAAAAGAACATCCAAACTCACGCAAAGCTTCGGAGCAAAATAAATTCACCCAACCAAAAAGAAAAAAAAAAAATCGAATTTTTCTGCTTGATCCCGGAAACACAAATTTTTCAATCCAAGTGCGCGCGCATACCATTAAGACCAAAGTAAGGTCCAGACAGTATTGTGGAGACTAATGAGAAAAAGTTGTGAGCTTATCTAGCAGACAGTATTGATCTGAAAAAAATAAAAGAAAACAATGAAAGAACGAGAAATTAGCAATTAATTGTCCCAAAATGATTTAGACTGTTACAAAGTACCCCAACAATTTTTAAAACTTCTACTTTGTTTATTTAAGAATGACTTGTGCGAGAAGGGGAGGGAAAGTTGGTTGGACTAGCCGACAATCGAGATAAATTGTAACGATCATCAGTCGAGTGACGATTGGATAAGATAAAAATAGTTACATGGGCAGACTTCTGTCGCCGCAGCGTCGCCGCAGCGATACCGGAAATGATATCAGGTAAATGAAATCATAAAAGTTACTTCTTCCTAGAAAACACTTTGGCGCCTCTCTCTATCTCTACCTAATATCTTTGTCACGCAATCAAGAGCTGTTTCAATCATCTGCTTCATGTACGGTGCAACTGCTACAATGTTATTTGAAAGGCGGAAAAGTGAGCAGAAATTGGTTTGAAGAAATCTGTGAAATCAGCTATTTCATCTCAGAATAATTAATTTGGTTTGCAAATGGAGAGGTGTTATTCATTCTGTTTTTGTTATGGTTTCCTCCTTTAATTTGTCCTCCGGATTGATATCGTTCTCTCCGAAATAAAGTGTTCAATTTCTACACCTTCAAAGAAAAGCGTTGATCAACACGATAACTGATAAGCTAATATTAAAGAGGAAGCAACAGAGAAAGAAATGCAATTTTAAGGAATCCAAATAAAGCTCGCAATAAATTCATGAATTTTCAATTACAGAATATTAATAAGATTCTATGCTTGATCTTATCATCCAATATTGATCCAATGCTCCGCCTTTTAACGATTTTTGATGGCAACGCTTGACAGGATGAGTCAGAACTATATTTTATACGTGTAAAGTTAATTTCGTTGGCGATAAGTCCCTGCGGTACAGCCAGCACCAAATGGCACCATTTCCTTTGTTCGTAAAGCAAATATTTCCCCAGCGTAACTGTATAGTGGCTTTAGGAAAAAGATTACGTCCAGTTTATGACAGAATGATGTTTGATGACATACTAGAAAGCCGTTAATTGGTTTGGACTCTGCATTCATCCGATTTGTGCGCTAAACGAAGTTCTCCACATGCATTCGATGTAGACAAAATCTGCTTATAGGCAGTGATAGAGAAAAGATAGGACATGTATCATTATTATTGTTACTATTGATGGTGAGGGACATTGTTTATGTAGAGCAGGGATGGCCGACCTTTTACATACTATACCATTTGTCAACTTTTTGTCGCACGGTTAAGATGAGCCATATATATCTTGTAACCCTCCCCCTCCCTCCTTAAACCTGCTACTTCTTGTAAAATAATAAAATCTATCTAAAGGATGCAATGCACCATCCCTGAAGTAGAGGTTGCGGTAGTTCCTATATTAATAGTAAGCCTTTGGGATGTCAAAAAGTGGTCCTAGAAGAATAATCTATTATGACACTGACATATTTCAATGCTTTGTTCACAGATGAGAAGGTCAGATCCAATTTTGACAAATTTAAATATCGGTGGTGAAGCGTGACAGATCAGGTTAAAATATGGCCTTCGTTCTTTCCTCTGACGTCTACTTTTTAATCAACTTGCGCACTTTTAATGAAAATGCCCAGTTTCCCAATCTCTTGACAACCCATGCCAGTCCACTAAATAAATAAACCACCCCCTAAACAAACCTAATCAATTTACTGACCAAGAAACTGCAAAATAATAATAATAATCATAATAAATGAATAAATAAATAAATAGACACCGCTCAATAGAAACATTCTAAAATGACACAAATACAGATGCACACAGTCATAAAACCCATACGAGGCCTAATTCCCATTGCATTATTTCTTCAATCATAGCCGTAGGTGTTACCCGTAACTATGTTTCCTACGGGATTAGAATATTCCTCTGACTTATCGACAGAAAAAAGAAAAAAAACATGTGGAAAACTAACAATGAACATAGCCATCTCGAAATCTTGTTTTCATTAGAGTAAGGAGCAAATAAAGCTGCCTAAGACAGAAAAGCAGCTTCGCACAAAACAAACATTATTATGACGAAGGTCAACAACATTCCCGTGTTGCCAGAAAAAGAAATAATCTTTGGTCGACTTGGAGGAAAAGTATCTGGCAAATTTCGTTACTTAACTTCACGACTCCGCCATTTGGCAGCGCAGATGTTGAACATTTTTCTGATGGTTGTTATCAAAAGGGGGCAGACGTTGGCACAGTCCCTTTCAATTCCTCCCCACCCATAATGGCTCACAACAATACTCATCACAACGGGCCTTGTCGAGCCTTTAACGAGCGTTGAACGGCCAACCCTCGAGGGTTCTTGCCTTCTATTGTGATGGGATGCACGCGCTGAAAGAGATCCATAGCCATGAAATGTCATTACAAAAATATTTCTTTCTTTCTATCCCTCTCATTTTTTTTTTTTTACAGAGCCGTACGGTATGAGATGTGTACTATGATTTAACGTGTGTGTGATAGATTGGACTCCACTCTATTTCTATAATTTTTTTAAATCAGTTTATTATCAATTCCCATTCGTTTCTATAGAGGCCTAAGAGCAAAATTTAATGTTTTCGACTAAACTTCACCGCACTTTCCATAATTTGAGAATTTTGTCTTTAATTAAAACTTTTGACATTATGTGAATTATCTTGCTTCCGGTTAATTCCAAAATCTCAGAACACATTGACATAATGACAACACAATGATATTACTAGATCTATATGTATATTTGTATTTTCAAATAATATAAATGTAATATGCAGTTTGGAATTATAAATGTGGCGGTCTTTTATCCCAGAAGAATTAAATACACGCTTTTGAAAATCAAACACCAAAAGCAGGGCTTAATAATTTATATTTTGAATATTGGACAAAGGCTCCTAAGGACTAAACTAATTTTTGCTCTTGGACAATAAACAAAAATACATAAATAACAAACAAGAAAATTCCTTGCTGATGTCTGAGGCTAATACGTTTTTGAAGAACCTGAAATATAATTTCACAGCTTCTTTTTACTCTGAAATCAAAGCAGGCGCAGGATAAATTCCAGATTGAGGGTAGCGCGGTCTAATTAATATTACTATTCTCTATTTGGGTAGGAGGGGGATGGGGGTAGGATTGATAGTGATCTGAAGGGGGCTGGGGTGGAGGGATGTGTATTGGTATGTGAGCGCGGGCAGGGTGCCCATCTTTTCTCTAGCCCTCATCCATAATGTGGACAGTAGGAGGAGAAATCATTAGTGTATAAGAGATGACCTGTACAGGACAATAACTTGACCCGGTTGTTCGCCGTGAAACAACATCTAGGTCACATCGATCTGCCCAGCTTTTGAAATAATAAGGTAATGAAGCAGTACATTCGCTAACAGATTAGGCGACCGAATACATGATTGGATAAGGGTGGTACTTTAGTAGAGATTTTGAATAAAAGGTCCTAGTTTAGTAGAGATTAGCCTATTTTCTTCAAATTATCGTTTTTATAAAAAGGCATCGAAGTTTAGTGAAAGCTCTATGGTACTCGATTGGAGATTTGATTCCGATCTCAAGCTTAGCAATGGCAAGTACATGTATTCAGGAATAAAATATGTATAGTCTTACCAGATTTAAAATTCTTTATGATGAAACTACCCGTGTTAGTACATAGAAATATGGGGTTGAAAGTTAGATATGGATAGATAGATGCATTGATAGATAGATAGGAGCGATAAATAGATTTATAGAGAGATAGAAAGATAGAAAGAATAATTAATAGATAGATAGATAAATGGATAGACAGCCGTATAGATAGACAGAGAGAGGGATACGCAACATATATTTGAATACATATTATAATATGATATATTACGTCTATGTTTAATGTTATTATCATGTACTGATTTTATTACAATTGTATTACATTTGGCATATTATTATACATTGTACTGTATATATTTTTGTGATTTGTGGCATCATGGTCTGGTGTTAGACATTTGGGCTGGTGAACGCGCGATAAGAATGCTCCGGGTTTTTTAAAACCATTTTTTAAAATTTGATTAACAATTGCCCTTCGCGGATTAATAAAGTAAATTGAAATAGAAAAATGGACATATTACTGTAAAGCATTTGGTATGAGTGGAAATAACGGTGAATAAGAAAGCCAATGAGAATAACCAACAATAGCAACTTAGTTAAAAGTAAGTAAAGTTTCTGTGTTCTTCGCTGACCTTAGGGAAATCGGGAAAAGACAAGTAGAGTGGCTTAATAAAAGATAAAAGTTGCTACGTTATATCATAGAGTAAGGGATGATTATCTCTCAAGGCCAACTGAGTGTATCACCAATATTAGGATAGAAAAAAACAACAACCTAAAATGCAGATCGTTCTTACAATTATCTATGCCCCGCAGTCAGTGCACCAGGATGCCTGCTAAAGTAAGAGATCGATGAACCTGAAAAGTACGACGGGATGGCGGAAGTCAGCTTTCTGTCATCCCGGAAGTCAAGCCTTTCAATAGTTCACGAAGGGATGCTTAAGCTACAATGGATACTAAACTATATCATTCTTTTAACGTAGCCGCCGAAGTTAAGCCCCTTTCAAGCATTATGCCCTGTTTTTGTTTTGTTTAATATTTCCGTGAAACAGAGATAGGGCGTAGCGATAGGAGTATAAATTTGCCACAAACCGGAGGAGGGAATGAAAACCATCAGGATGATACAAGCATTAAGATGGTAATTAAACCGAAAATTGATGGGGTATACGTGTACAGCGTCCTCTCTGGAAAAATTGAAGGGAAGAGAGACAGAGGCCGGTATAGGATGACGTACAAGGCCATCTGCAACCAGGAGACTATTACAGCCGGAGACTTTATCAGAATGGCAGACAACTGAGGAAATAGGAAGGACATGATCGCCAATGTCTGCGACAGACTCGGCATCTGATGATGATGATGATTATGATACGTGTACAGTACGCAGGCATACTGCTTCGTTTTCTTTTTTCTTTTTTCTTTTTTACGTTGTGTATTATCAGAAATGCATTACAATGCGTTATTGATCGCCCAAAACAAAGATGTAGGTACAGCAAGTATATAATATTCATGATACATACCTAGTATTTCTTATTAAGAGACATATCGATATATAATTAATTGTGGCTTAAGGCTTTACAAGTAATTGCCTCTACGAATCTAACAAATTCTCCAACATGAGCTTCCTTATTACATGTAATATCTAATCAAATAATTTGCATCTAACTATGTAAACAGAACTATCGAATAATATTGCCATGATTTGTATTGTATCGGTTGTCTTTCTTCAGATTATAATCAATTTCATGCATCGAAGTCATAGTGGCCTAAAAAATGTAAAGGACCGATGGTGTGGTATTTAAGTTACTCTAAATATCGTCAATCAAGATGAGGTTTATCCAAGGAAACTGCGGGAAGCTTGATATCAATGCTTCAATTCATGCTTTCATAAATTCATTGAAAATTTAGAACAAATGGCTTGTCTGAACTTGATCATTGTGTATAGGACCTAAAAATGTTGAAATCTACTGTATTAAAATGTATACAAAAATTGCGCTAACACACAACGAAGAGAAAAAACCCCCTCAAAACAACAGACACGAAACAAACAGACAGATAGCAACGACTAGTTAGGAATTCATGAATATTATCTTAGTCCAGATATATTGACATAAGGTTTGATGGAGGGGTTGAGAATGGAATAGATTGGTCCCAATAGGAACAGCATCAACGTTAGCAAGACAATGGGCTGAAACACATGCAGCGGTTCACTGGCCCGTAACCAAACGACTGTAACCGGAAATGAGAAAGGGGCTTCGAAGCGTCTAAAGTCAACAAAAAGTGGGGCTTGCTTTGTGCACACCGATTTCCATCTCACTGCGATGCTTAACTAAAAACAAATACTGTTATCAGTGTTGTAATGTCAAGTAGAGGCCCTCATGGAATTCATCAATTGAACTGCTCACTCACGTACACACATATCAAACAAATAAAGGCAAGGCTGAAAAAAATTAACGACCCTTCTAACAGTTTCAATCGAGATACTCTTGTCAATGACCCGTTGGACTTTTTCAACTAGCTCGAAACCGTAACCTACTGCAACATTAACATAAGTCTTAAGTTAACTTGAGTAGTAATTGTGCTTGCAATAGTATGACCGCCAATGGCGACTGGTGCGAAACAGGAAGTGCTCCTTGACTGATAGGTGTCAACGCCACAAACCGTTACTAACAGCCGCCACTCAACTGGACACTTCACATATTTGAAAGACACCATTAAACGTATACAATCTACAGATTCAAATAATTAACGACATGACTCTCCAGTTTCAGGGTTTAATTCACGATGCTTGACCATTTTTTCTGTCAACACTCATGGAAGTGATATAGATGAAAAATAAACCCATACTTGTTCAAGATGCAATAGGCCTATATGCGCCAATATTCAGTTCAGTTGCGAACAAGACCAAGTATACATGTATCGAAGTTATTAATTATTATGTAAACTTGATCAATTAGAATAACTATTTCCCAGACAATGACATCGGGTTACATAAAAAGACCTGATGTTAGCCATTACAATTAGAATAACTATTTCCCAAACAATGACATCGGGTTACATAAAAAGACCTGATGCTAGCCATGTACACAAGGCACTATGTAAATTGGAATGAGATACGTTTTCAAATAAATTTGATAATGCACATTTCCCACACATTTCCCAATAGTCCAACAGATTTGGAAAGGGCGGAATGAAAAACTCTAATGAAATCATAGACCTGGGTAGTGGTAGCCGACTGTGTTGAAAACTACAATTTAATGTAAGAGATCTAGGGGTTAAATTTATTGATTGTTGAATGCGTCCTATATTTTTTTTTAGATCTAATTCGCCATCCCATCATGGTCACCTTCAAAGAGCACTTTTCCCTATGACGTCAGCTGAATTCTTCCCAAGAAGGGTAAATCTACTCACAAATCATAGTAACTCAACGATGTATAGATCTCGAATTAAAAGTAACAAACAGGAAGCAAAGTTGAAAATTTCGCTCACACTTTATTTGACTCATGCTGGACCCCTTAAAGCAACAAAAGGAACCCAAAATGGTATAGTAAAAAAAAAAAAAAAGATCTGACCAAATAACACCACCATTTGAGAATACGAAGAACAAATGAAAGAGATGGTTCTTTGGTTTTATAAGTCCAAAATTTAATATGGCAACGAAGCTACCCGAGCGTCTTATGATGCGCCAAAAAATAGGAAGACCTTTGAGAGATTTACTTACTAAGAAGATTTACTCATTACAATATCAGGTTAAGGGCTAAATAGGCTGAATAACCTTTAAATGCCCTGATGAAGTCATTAAATATAATACACATGACAGAGTTAAAAATATCAAATATCATAAATGATATCATGGAGCTCCCCATCCACAGCGTTCTTTAAAAAAATTATAATTTTCGAGTATTTAGTCTGAAATGTCAAACTATTCCAAGCATGTACAATTCTTGAAATGAAAGAATTATGTCTAACAACTCAAATCATATATCTTATATCCGTCACCTCTAGTGTAAGTCACATGTGAATAGGAAATTCCAGAGAGCTCAAACATCAATGAAGATTCCAAATCGTTATGCTTCAATATACAAGGCACACAAGCAGCGACCATGAAAAATGTGCACGCAATCTACCGATTCCAATACTATAGACTTGATTAAACTAACAAATGACGCAAAGCAAAAACCTTTCGATGGCACGTTTGCATGCATCACAATTTGAAAGTCATAATCGTTCGATACCAATAATGTGAAAAAATTAGTTGCTCTTAAACTCACAAAGTCAAGTACGGATAACTTTGACAATTAATTAAGATTGATACAATTATTTAAAATACATGTACAATACAATACATACAATGTGTAAGAATATCTATCAATGTTTCATAACATTCATTTTTAGTCCAGGATTTTATTTTCTTTCTATTTTATTTTTTTCTTATTTAAAAGCGCGTCAAAGCTTCTGTATCAAAAGAAAGGCAGTACATTTGTTTTACAATTAATTACCCTGTTTCTCTCAACATTCCTAGGCAATTATAATTAAAATTTAATTCATGATAGCCTCACATATTCATTTGCATAAATGTAAAATTACGATGTGAATGGATCTATAAAATGTTATCAACGTATAATATTTTAAGATTCTAATCTATCTAGATCATTATTTAATCATTTATTATTTTCATATTTTTTTTACTTATCTTCTGCATGAATGGGGGAAGGGGAGAGGGTTGTCTGCTGAGAGCTCACTAATGCCGCTAAACAATTTTATATAGCTAGATAGATTAATCTAGAGAACAAAGAATTATATAATTACGGTCATTATGGGGGTTATGTTTCAAATCTTCCGTCTCTGTGAATTAAATCTGGTCAGATAAAAGGTATGCGTGTCAGAGATACATTATCCTTACTTTCAAAAGCTGGTGACATGCATTACCCCACTATTAACGCCTGTACAAGACAAGATGGATGGCAAGACAGGGGATTGGATGGCAATATGCCAATTACAGTCACACTGAGAGAAAAGGGGACAATCATGATAATGATAGTCAAATATGGCAAGCAATCTGTGCAGTCCCAATCTACGATGTGGTCACGCTAGAGAATATTCACGATTATCAGTAGCTGCTTTCAAGTGCTTGTAGATGTAATGTAAAATAGGATAAACTGGTCAATCGTATTACGCCATCCATCCTTTTACTTATTGATGTACTTGCAATGCCTTATAAATTGAACCTTTTCCTCCCTTCTCATTTTTTCTCTTTTTTGGGGGTCAATTTATTTTATGAATATTATATTTCATCACAGTGTTCTCCTTTTCTTTACCAGTGAAGTGACTACAAATTATAATTATGATAATATTAACGCTGGTCGCATGCAGCATTAATAATAATAATAATGATAATAATAATAATAATGATAATAATAATAATAATAATAATAATAATAATAATAATAATA
>JASKDV010138285.1:1314-14039 GCA_032466395.1 Aegires albopunctatus | reverse complement strand
TCTCTCTCTCTCTCTCTCTCTCTCTCTCTCTCTCTCTCTCTCTCTCTCTCTCTCTCTCTCTCTCTCTCTCGCTTCTATTTCTTTTTCTATTTTTTATTTTTTATTCATGGCTATAAATCTTATTGTTTAATAAGCAAAACCCTTTTTTTCTGCATTTGTCCTACAGATTGGATCTGAAGTTTTCAACCTTTGGAAAAGTGTTGACATTTTGAGGACGAGTCGATGGCAGAAAGCACAAATTCAAATTGGAACTTTTTATGCTGCATTCAAAATTCATTTTCTTGGTAAAAGACATGTATTTGAAGATGGTTCAGTAGCAATTGATGACATCAAATTTAGTTCATGTGGAGCTCCAACTCCTTCAACGAGCTGTTCCACAGATCAATTTACCTGTAAGAATAAGGTTTGTATTAATGCTGCTTACAAGTGTGATTTGGCCAACGACTGTGGGGATAACAGTGATGAGACAGATCCAGAATGTAAGAACTCACATCCATGCACATTTGAGAATGGTACTTTTTGTGACTGGTCTTCAGACAGCAGTTTGAAATGGGAGGTGAATAGTGGAGGAACCCTTTCAATTGATACGGGTCCTTCTCGAGATCATACTACTAATACGATTGCTGGGAAATATATATATTTAGAGGCATCTAATGAAGATAGAGCATTGATGTATAGTCCAGTGATAAACCCTGCTACAGAGAAGGACAAATGCCATCTCACAATATTTTACCACATGTATGGAGAAAGCATGGGACATTTGAACATCTATATGGTTGTTGAAAATCAAGGTTATCGAACCCTTCTTTTCACTAGGCAAAATTTTTATCAAAGATTCTGGGCAAGGGAAGTTATCTTTCTTATAAGTCAGAAGAATTTCCAAATCATCATAGAAGGCATAAAAGGAAACGGTTATTCCAGCGATATGGCTCTTGATGATATTACTTTAAGTTCTGGCTGCCAATATGCACCCCCAACGATTACTTTACCAACTCCATCATCACCATTAACTACTCAGAATCCAACCACTAATTCCTGTCCACAAATTGCTCCCATGTTAAGATGTAATTTCATGTATGACTGCGTGGACCACTCTGATGAGATGAACTGTGGTGCTTGTACATTTGAAAATGGAACATGGTGTGGATTGGTTTCTGTAAACACTGGGCATTATCAATGGGCATTAAGCACACAAGCACTTATGGGCGAGGTAGGACCTTTGAAAGACACGACCTTGAAATCAAATGCTGGTCATTACCTTTACATCAAGCAAGATAATGGCTTTAGTTTAACGCCAGCATTGTTACGAACACCAAATCTGGGACCCATATCCTTTAGTTGTGTCCTGACCTTTTATTATAATATGCAGCACGAAGAAAGTCAAATTAGTGTGTACTCTGTGATTAGAGGTGCTTCAACAACTTTATGGTCCTCCAATAATTCAACATCTACCTCAGGAGTATGGACAAAAGCTTATGTCAATGTTGGCAAAATTCTGGGCAAGCAAAAGCGATTGAAACTCGAGATAGGATTTATATCTAAATCAATTAAATCTAGCAATCAATATCTTGCTGCAATTGATGATATTTCATTTTCTTCTTGTGATCCACAAAAAGCACCCCCATCCGCAGCTTGTGACTTTAACAAAAAGGACAACTTATGTGACTGGTTACAGTCAAATAAAGATGGTGCTGATTGGATGCAATATGATGGCTCTCATGAAACAAGTAAAGGTTATCATTTAGAAACAGACTTTTCATGTTCTGAAGACAAAAGTGTTGAACTTATCACACATCCTTTACCACCCACTGATAGTATTGGATATTGCATGTCTTTTTGGACACAGGCAAATGCTGAAGATGCTGCTACCCTCCAACTTCTTTACGAGGATCTTAAATATTACTGGGAACCAAAGGAAGAAATTCTTTGGACAAGAGAGCCTGATGGCATGAATTTGTGGACCCCTGCACATCTTCAAATCTCCATAGATTCCAGCTACAAATTGATATTTAGAGTCAATTCAAGTAGCGAATGTACCGAAGGTGTTTTACTAGATGACATAAACGTAGTCCCAGGTTTATGCCCTCCATTTAAACAATGTACCTTTCAGCAAGATCTTTGTGGCTGGATTCAAGAAACTTCGGATACTTTTAATTGGACTTTGAAGGAAAATAGGAAAATGCAAAGTTTACTTCCAAAATTAGATCACACTCTTGGATCCTCCAAGGGAAAATATATATATATAGATCCATCATCTCATACTAATGGAAATGCTATCCTGACAAGTCCAGTCTACCCGTCTGACCACTATGCTAATGGTGGCTGTGTCTCTTTTTGGTATATTATGTATGGGACCAACGTTGGCAACCTAACAGTTTATTATAAAGATGATAAGAATCAGACTAGTGTTATCAGGCAGTTGCATGGGAATCTTGGACCATCTTGGAGAAGAAACACTGTTTCCATTGCAGGTTCAAGAGGCTCATTCCAAATTCAATTGGAAGGTTCAGTACTTGATTATCAAGGAGTGATCGCCATCGATGATATGTTAGTTGATAACGATGACTGCATGTCATTTGCATCGTGTAACTTTGAAAATGGTCTTTGTGATTATTTGAATGTAAAAAATGATGACCAATTTGACTGGGCTATTAATCAAGGCAGCACATATACTTCTGATAGTGGTCCAGTTGCAGACCACACTATAGGAAATGAGGAAGGTTCCTATCTCTATATAGATACAAGTTATTTGACATATTATGATGTTGGTGACAGCGCTCTTCTGTTGAGTGAGCCAATACCTGCAACTAAGGGCAGTTGTCTTCGATTTTGGTACACTATGTATGGTGCAAGTATTGGAGCCCTTCGTGTTTATGCTTTACCTCAGTCTGTGCCATTGAATTTGAAGGGAGTGCATGAGGTATTCGCTCTAAGAAGCAACCAAGGAAAACTCTGGCAACAGGCCGAGATTTTAATCAACCAAAAATCTACTTTTGGAATTTTGTTTGAGGGAGCTTATGGAGGGAATAGCACCGGTGACATTGCTATTGATGATATTACTTATACACAAGGCTACACCTGTTTACAGCACCCAACTAACGCACCAACAACTATAGCCCCAACAACTTATCCTCCTACCAAGTTGGACTGTAACTTTGAGAATGGATTGTGCTTATGGACAAAAACGTATTGGTCTATTGCTAAGGGTAGAAGGTATAGTGGACCAAGTTCTGATCACACCACAAGCTCAAATTTTGGCTCTTATCTTGTTTCTTCATATACATTACAAAATAATAGAACTACTCAATTGAAAAGTCCTCTGGTATCAATTCCAGCCTCTGGTATATGTTTTAAGTTCTGGTACTTCATGTTTGGGTCGCGTGTGCACCAGCTCAGAGTGATAATCTCCCAAGAGAGCTCTGAATATTCCAAAATTATTTGGGCTAAAACTGGTACTTATGGTCCTGAGTGGAAATCAGCAAATGTTCACATTCAAGACTTTATCGGATCAGCAAGTATCACTGTAGAATATGCTATGACCAACCTTGCTTATAAAAGCATATACCTTGATGATTTTGCCATGAACTATGGACACTGCCCGCAATCTGGCAAATGTGACTTTGAAGATGGTTTATGCTCATATATACAATCTACTTTAGATGATTTTGATTGGCAGGTCAACTCAGGAAAAACTGATTCTTCCTATACAGGACCTGTGACCGATCACACTTATGAGACTAGTGAGGGTCATTACATTTTCATTGAGACTTCTAAACGTGGGCCCTCAAAACAGGCTCAAATAAAAACAAGCCTCCAGCCACCTACAGATGCATCTTGTCTGAGCTTTTGGTATTACATGTATGGATATTCAGTTGGTACTCTTAATGTTAGGCAAGAGCTGAATAATGCAAGTATTTTAAAGAAACCAATCTGGTCACAATTTGGGAACCAAGGACAAGTATGGTCAAAAGCCATGGTAACTGTTAACAGTACATTGCCCTATTACATTATATTTGAAGGGAGAGTTGGTGGACAATTAGGAGATATTGCCCTCGATGATATCAGTATTAAATCTGGGAGTTGTCCCTCTTTTGGATCATGTGATTTTGAAGATGATTCTTGCCCATGGAGTAACATTCAGGTAGGGGATGATTTAGACTGGATTAGAACAAAAGCACATTTAACATCTATCAAAACTGATCATACCTTGAGCAGAGATATTGGAGGTCTCCTCCTATTTGAATCTGGTGTCAAAAACAATGGAGATACCGCTCAATATGTATCGCCTCCTTTAAAGATGAATGTTACATATTGTTTGAGTTTGTGGTATAGTAATGAAATACCTAATATCTTTACGATTTTAACTAAGTCTTCCTCGAATGAAGCTATCAATAATCTTATGACACCTATATCAACTGATAGATTTAAATGGAAGCAAAGTCGAACAACGGTCGGTCCAATGGATGATAATTTCAGAATCATTCTCAAAGGAAGTGTCAACAGTGGTTCTAAGCAACTGTACATGGCAGTTGACGACATAAGCATTCAAATTGGATCATGTGAATCCCTTCCACAACCCCCAAGAAAGAAGAATTATTTCAAATGTAGTAATGGAGATTATATTTCATTGTCACAGTACTGTGACTTTCATAATGACTGTCCAAATGGAGAGGAAGAATCCAACTGTGGTTATAACTGTGACTTTGACAATGGAAATTGCAATTGGAAAGATGTAAGTAACTCTCCTTTGTGGAAAAAGATGAGTGCTTCATTATTGAATGATACCATAGGACCATCAAAGGATCACACGCAAAAAACTTATTTTGGCAGCTATTTAATGACATTGACCTCTAAAACGTATTTCAACGGAGCATTAGAAAGTCCAGTCCTTCAAAAATCTAGTCCACAATGTGAACTTGAATTCTATTATTATTTTGGTGAAACTATCAGGACTGTACAAATATCGAAAAAGGGAGGTTTCAGAGACAATTCACTATCTACTATTAAAGATGAACAAAATACTCTTTGGAATCGCAAAGTGGTTCCAATAGGTTATTCTCCTGTGCCATTTACCATACATTTCCAATTACATTATAGCACGGGCTTTGTTGCCCTCGATGGTATCTCCTTCAAAAACTGTGATTATCCTGATCCAGATTCAAGCTGCGCCATCCCAGAAAACACATTCAAATGTAAAAATGGAGCTTGCATTAATCCCCTTTTAACTTGTAACTTCCAAGATGATTGTGGAGACAATTCAGATGAAGATAAAAATGATTGTGATCTGTTGAATCGATGTAATTTTGAAACTGACTTATGTGATTGGAGGCAGGAAACATTGGATGACAATATTGATTGGTTGAGGACTAATGCAGTAAAATTATACTCTACATTCACTGGTCCTAGTGTGGACCATACGACTTCTTTAGAAATAGGTCACCTTCTTATAATTAAGAAATATGGAAGATTCATAGGGGATAAAGCATGGCTCCTGAGCCCTATTCTTGAGATGACAAAATCATGTCGTTTATCATTCTTTTTACACATGTTTGGCAAGCATGTTGACACATTTAATGTATACATAAGAAAAGCTATCAATGGGCCTTTAACAAATATTTTTACAAAAACAGGAGATGCAGGTAACTTTTGGATGTCTGAAACAGTTGACATACAAAGTGATTCTAATTTCCAAATTGTCCTTGAAGCCATTGTTGGAAATGGAACTTACTCTAACATTGCAGTGGATGACCTTATATTGGCAAAAGAATGCAAACCCACCAATGATTCATTCCCAACTATTATGCCTTTGACCACTTCAACTACTCCTTCCCCATGTGGTGATTTAAATAAATGGCAGTGCCTTAATCATGGCACATGCATCTATAAGGCACAACTGTGTGACTTTGTCAATGATTGCCAAGACGCTTCTGATGAGAAAAACTGTGGTGAATGTGATTTTGAATCATCCACTTGTGGTTGGAAAGACCAAAGTGATGGTCAACATTTTTGGACTACACTGAAATCAAAAAAATCCTCACCAAATAATAGCAATTATATAGGAATTGCCACAAAAGGTATTGGATACATTCGACCAAGTGTTTTAAGATCTCCTGTGTATGGCAGTTCAAAAGAAGGCTGTACCTTTACATTTAATTATAAAAAATCCACAGGTAATGTTATGCGGCTTTATTCATTCCATAAAGATTCCAGCTATTATAAGGAAAAAAGTCATGGTTCTATACTTTGGTCAGCTTATCATTCTGCATCAGATTGGAAGAAACAAAAAGTCAGTATCGGCTCTCGTGCTTCAGGTTTTTATCTCACTTTTGTGGTAGAGTACACTGGAAGCAAATCAATCGGTGAATTTGGCATTGATGACATTCAATTTGAAAACTGTCAGAGAAACTTAAATGTCACAGTGTGTCCTCCAAAACATTTCAAGTGCACACTTTCTGGGGAATGCAAACCATCTTCAGCCATATGTGACCTGGTAAAAGATTGCCCTGAAGAGGAAGATGAAAAGAAATGCTCAGGCTACTATAAATGTGACTTTCAATATACTTCATGCAATTTAAAAAATGACCCTACAGCGGATTTTACATGGAAGAGACAGAAAGGCGGTTCCTTATCACTTCGCACTGGACCCAATCGTGATCATACCAGAGGTGATCAGACTGGATACTATACGTATATTGAAACATCAAATATTCAAAGCAAAACGAGTGAAAGTGCACGACTGAAAAGTCCAGTTTTTTATGACAGTGGCTTGTGTACCATGAGAATGTTTTATCATGTACAAGGAAACTATACCAATGCATTGAACGTTTACAAAGAGACGCATGAAAATGGAAAGCTTTTTCCACTTTGGACAATGAAAAGGGAACAAGGGGATGAATGGAAAAAAGTTGTGATTCAAGCAAAACAGTCTGCCAAATTCCGTTTTGTTATAGAAGGTATTAGAGGAGAAGGCTACATGGGTGATATTGCTATTGATGATATATCCTTTACCCCTGGATGCATTAATACCTATGATTCCTTGCCAATTGAGCAGTCAACACCAGCTCCAGGACCTTGCAAAGCTGGTCTAGAATTTCCATGTGATAATAAATGTCTACCTCTAGATAGGATGTGTAATTATGTCAAGGACTGCAAAGACGGGTCGGATGAGGTGAATTGCCCTGCTAAATGTAACTTTGAAAACGGAATGTGTGGATGGACAGATCAAAGTAAAGGCAAAAGCAAATTATGGTCTTTACAGGCAGCTAAAGATAATTCTGATATTGATCATAATCCTGGAAATGCAAAGGGTCATTTCTTAGTGAGTAATAAAAACCTCAGTGGCTCATTTGATGCCAAAATCGTTTCCCCAATGTTTAAACAATCACATAAACGATGTACTTTCTCTTTCTGGGTGAAAGGAGATGATAAAGGCCCATTCTTTGGTGTTTTAATAATAATGAAAGGTATAGAAAAAAATCTTTGGAAACAGTCAGGTACAGAGACATTTACAAACAGCTGGGTGAATAAAATCATATCGTTGCCACATTGTGCATCGGATTTCCAAGTGGTGATGAAATTCTCACCATATTACTCGACACACTCACATGTGTTTGTGGATGATTTTAGTTTTGATAACTGTGCTCTACCCAAGGCCCCTTTTCAATGTAATGCTGGTCAGTTTAGGTGTAATAATGGCCTTTGTATACCTGAGAATCAAGTTTGTGATATGAACAATGATTGTTGTGATAGTTCTGATGAAGATTTTTTTAAATGCTACCAATATAGAAAGAGTACATTTGAATCAGGAATGGATGGATGGATGTTTAAGGCTGGAAAGGCATCAAAGTGGGAGAGAATACGTGCATCATATTCATTTAGAGCATCAAAGAATAGTTTAGGTCATGACCATACTCTCTACACAAAATATGGCTACTTCCTGACTAATACTTATGATGGTGCAACACAGAAGAAAAATGCAACAGCTGTATTTGAAATGCCACCCTCAAATGATTTATGCACCATTCATTACTGGTATGCATCATTCACCGATGAGCCTAGTATGATAAGTGTAACGACAAAATCTATTAATGGCACTGTAAATCAGCACGCTTCAATAAACACGAACCAAACATTAGACTGGACCCGGGCCAGTGTGGCATTTAAATACAGTTTGAAGTATCAATTGATTATTGAAGGATATAGTGCATTAAGCAGGAACATTGGGCTTGATGACATTATATTTTCTCCTCAATGTGGAGTGAAACCACCCCAACCATTTCCAGTTCTTTCAACTGTAACAACTTCATCCACAAGCACAGTCTCTGCTGTCCCAACTTGTCCATCTAAAAAGCAATTCCGATGTATTCGTGATGGCAAATGCATTGATTCAAAATCAGTGTGTGATTTCTTCAAAGATTGTAGTGATGGAAGTGATGAATTAGTCTGCCATACTCAAAGTACATGTGAATTCAACAAGGACTTGTGTAAATGGAAAGAATCTGTAAAAGACAATTTTGATTGGGAGAGAACCATCTCATCCTCAGTGCCTAACAACCAAGGGCCAAAAGTTGATGCCAATGGTGTAATAGGTCAGTATGTATTCTTACACGATAAAAATAATGGTAACACACCTTGGCAAGCAGCTGAACTTTCAAGTTCTCAGTTCTCATCTTCAGGAGCTGGATGTGTTTTGCAGTTTTCTTATTACCTATCAGGCAGTGATGCTGGAATTTTGTCTCTTATGATCAATAAGAACCAGCCAACAGCTGCTACTTTATGGTCAACTTCAAAGACATCTACATCCTGGCAAAAGGCAATAGTTGGAATTGGTCGCCGTACTTCTTCATTCACATTAACATTTTTAAGAACTCCCACATCTTCTTATTCTGGACAAATTGCTTTGGACCAACTCAGATTTGTCCATTGTACAGAACCACATGCAACTGGTAGTTGTATTAAAGGAGAGCAGTTTACTTGTGCTTCAGGTGCTTGTGTACCCAGCGACTTCATTTGTGATGCGGAAGATGATTGTGGCGATCAATCAGATGAAAAAGATTGCGCTAATTATAGGACTGTCGATTTTGAAAAAAATTATTACTTTACACAGTCCAAGGATGATGATCTAGAATGGCTTCTCTGGAATAAGACTGTGTCATTGCCTAGAGGTTTGATTGGTGTGGATCATACCACAGGCCTTTCTCATGGCCACTACCTGTATGTGGCTGGAAAACCCAACACCCTAACTGCCGACTTTGCATGGTTTGATTCCGGTGTCTTTCAGCCAACTTCAAGCTGTGAGGTAAGGAATTTTTTATCATAATAGATAATAATATGTCTTTACTATATGTATCTGTTTTACGTGGATCACATGAACTCCTAAAATTATTCTGAACTTAAAACGGCCTAAAATCTTTTAAAAAAGACAAATCTTGTCATAATGTAATATTTTAATGAAATCGTGCATATTACTATTCTTATGACTACTTTGAGCTTTAAAATAATCAATGAAAAACTAGACGAGTAATTTCTGAAAATAAATGTCAGAATCCATGACTAAATTTTTGAATAATGACAAAGTGCAGAAGCTAATAATTTGTGTCTGAAAAATTTTACTCCGCTGATTTGTTGAACGGAATTTAATCTTAAAAAGAACTATGTCACAAAGCAGCTAATAAAGAGAAAAACATATGAATGTATCAATACATTCATTAAAATAGATGATTGCTACATACAATATCCTTTTATAACATCAAGAAGTTCACTCCATTTACTTTATTCTTCTTATGTAATACAATGCCATAAAGCCAGAACTAAACTACAGTTTGCTGGGAGCAATAATTTTTTGTTGAAGCAAAATTGAATAATGAATTGTTTTGAGTCAATAGCAGCCACTTGATGTTGAAAGTCAATGAGAACGGATCTATGATGGTTAAGAAATGGTTCTAATATTTCTTATTTCAAACTGCTTTACGACAAACAGTTATTTCTTCTTTATTTCCTTAACGGATGACTATGAAACTTTCTGTACCAATAATAGGGAATTAAAAATGCAAAAAACATAACAATAATGAATAATAGCCATTGGAGTTTTGTAACCCCACACACACACACACACACACACACACACTTTCTTTCTAACTAGTCATAAATGCCTTATTTAACCAGGGAATGGACAATACCTGTATTTAAATCAGTTTTAGTATTTATTGTGTCCAATATGGCATTCATAAAATGAAGGCATATCATGGGACATTAACATTAATTCCAATAATTCATTTAGAATATGAATTTCTATTCTTTTTATCTTTTTCCCATTGTAATGTTCTGACTAATGGTCGACCTCGTTAGCAATCCCATTGCCTGCTTATTAGATGTCATATTTCATTTATCCATCCTTAAAAGAGCGTGATTCATTAATTGTTCAAAGAAAACAAAAGTTTGACGAGTTAGACATGCTTAATATTGGACTAGTGATTAAGTTGCCAGGAATATGAAAACGTATCAATTTTCCTAAACATGATTACAACAATTATTATATATCTATATATAATATATTGAAGCTCTTATGGCTATGAGATACAGATGTTCCATGTTCATTTTTTTGCAATTATACAATCTGAGCTATATTATTTTCCCTTTAATTCCAACCCGTTAAAAGACTGTGATGTCTCAGACTAATTTCTCTAATTGACATTTGTTTTCAACATTTTATCATACTAACCCGGGCTTGCATTATTTGCTAAATTATTGAATGTTACTCAGTTCATATTTTCTTTTTCCTTATTTTCCACTTTGCATTTTCAAAATGCTGTGATATCAAAACATTCAAAGAAGTCATACATACTCTTGTAACTTTTATCTTTCTTTTCAATTTTCAGGTACATTTCTATATTTTCATGCCAACAATGACATCTTCTCTGAGGGTTGGATACCGCACTCATAATTCAGGACCTGCTGATGCTTACCTAGGCATTAAAAAAGATAGTTTACCTCCAGGAAACTACTGGCAGAAAAAGGTTGTCATCATTTCTCCCAAGAATCAGATAGGAAATAATTTCCAGTTTATATTTGAAGGAAAACCTGGATCTCCTCAGGGTATCATTGCAATTGATGATGTTACTTTTGGACATGGATGTATGTAAGTATGAAAAACTTCCATATTATTTATTTACTCATCGCTTAAGTTTGATATTTTATTTTTACATTGTATGGGGATAAATTTATCATTAAAATTGCACACATTGAAGTGTAATAAATAAAACTAAGGGAACAATTTTTATTTCAACTTTTTACTTAATATTTTTGAAAGCACTTTATTTGAAAAAAAAAAGAAAAAATAAGCCTACTAAAACTTGGAAGAAAATTACAAGTCGGGCGTGTCTTCTAGGTCAAATTAAGGTTTATTGAATTGAATCGGACAAACCTGCAATCTAATGATTTTTTTGACAATTATAAAATTTGTGATACACTTGAAAATGGGTGAGGATTACATTATTGTTTTAGTTTGGTAGTATTCTAAATATCTGATAGGAGTCCTTAACATCCACTATATCTCACAAAAATAAGGGGAAAAAAATCGCTGTATAGGATTTGCAAAGAGAGACCCCTTTCCATCCAATTCTTGGAGACTGGATTGTGCCTTTTCAGTCCCATACTAAGAGGAAACATAGATATAGCCTACCTGCTAACAAGGCAATGGTCATACTTTTTGTACCATCTGGACAAAACAAATACAAAGAGAGACCACAGACAACTATTCATACAGTGTTAAATTGAGCTCTTAATAGGAGAAGACCTTGAGGTTCTAAGAGGAATAGCAGCAGACAGAAGATAAGAGAAGACCTTGACGTTCTAAGATGAATAGCAGCAGACAGAAGATAAGAGAAGATCTTGAGCTTCTAAGATGAATAGCAGCAGACAGAAGATAAGAGAAGACTTTGAGCTTCTAAGATGATTAGCAGCAGACAGAAGATAAGAGAAGACTTTGAGCTTCTAAGATGATTAGCAGCAGACAGAAGATAAGAGAAGATCTTGAGCTTCTAAGATGATTAGCAGCAGACAGAAGATAAGAGAAGACTTTGAGTTTCTAAGATGAATAGCAGCAGACAGAAGATAGGAGAAGACTTTGAGCTTCTAAGATGAATAGCAGCAGACAAAAGAAAAGAGAAGACTTTGAGGTTCTAAGATGAATAGCAGCAGACAGAAGATGAGAGAAGCATCCAAGGCATCCCAGTCAGTTTATTAGGAGACAAAAGGCTTGAAGAAGTCAATAAGTCATTATTCTAAAGGACCTAATCTGTTTCCACTTTCTCTCCCCTTTTCCTCATCTCCAACCCAACACACTTCTCCTGGTCACTTCTAGATCCCTAGAGAACTCGTCCAGATATTTAATAATGTTCTACTCTCTTCATTTCATTTTTACCAGTAAATCATCACAAGGTCTTCCACCATTGGACGTCACACCTAAGCCATGCACAGAAAACCAACTGACTTGCACTTCTAACAAGCGTTGTATTCCGCTGATTAAGAAATGTGATGGCATCGTAGATTGTCATGATAAAACAGATGAAAAACATTGCAGTAAGTTTTATGATGTTGTCACTATTTAATTATAAGGGGATCAAGAGGCACAACAACAATGGAACCGTTATTATATGTCAAATGACAACAACAACCTGGGGGGGGGGGGGGGGGGGGGGGGGGGGGGGGGGGGGGGGGGGGGGGGG
>JASKDV010138174.1:0-14041 GCA_032466395.1 Aegires albopunctatus | reverse complement strand
TCTCTCTCTCTCTCTCTCTCTCTCTCTCTCTCTCTCTCTCTCTCTCTCTCTCTCTCTCTCTCTCTCTCTTAAAATAATGTTGAAATATGAAATAAATAACATTGAGAAAGTCGCATTTCGGAGCTTTATATACAGAGCACAAAACTCGTGGACACTTATAACCCCATGATCCTTATCGGGTAATTTCGCCTAAGTGCCCGATTATGCTGATTCCTGACTACCGGGCACTCAGGCAAAAACTGTTGTATTTGCTTATGTTCTTGTCTTTTCTTTTCTGTTTAATTTCTTTACTGCAAGAAAAGGGAATTGACTTTTTAAAAATAACTATTTGATTTAAACATGGCAAAATATTTCAATGTTTCATGCATGCCTTGCATGTTAAATTTATAAAGGCAAGGAAATAATTATGAGCTCTTTCACTTATTTTTGTCCTTATGAAAATATATTGAAATTGATTATCATTTATGACATTTTAATTACAGACAATACTGATGACATTGATGATGTGCAAGCAAAAATCTTAAAATCGGAAGAAGATTTTAGTCACATTCATTCTCTTCTTCAGTCCTTGACAAAGATTGTTCCCATGTAAGTTACCTATTTGTGTATTGAATAACTGTTGTCTATACTAAATTTATGTGAACTTATATGGTACAAAAGTCATTGGATCAATGAATCTGTACTAATTATCATAATTATAATTTTATGTAGTGACTAGCCGATATACCCATTCCATGAACAGATGACTGCAGTAGAATAGAATTATTATTTAGCACCATGCCGATACTAAATTGGGTGCTGAGCAAATAGATCTATTTATTTAGTTTATTTGAGCTTTATTTGGAACAAAGATCAGCCTACAGATATATTGTAAAAGACGCCGCAGCTGTCTCAAATGCAATAGATAAACAAATGAACCATGTCAATTAGTCAAAGAAATAAATGTGAATTCCGTGCTCTCGTGTAAAATGGAAGGCTCTTTGTATTGAAAATATAAGGGTTGGCATTATTGTCAAATGAACACATTTTAAAGGAAACTTTTCAAAAATATTGTGAGATCATGATGATTTCACGTTAAGATCATAAAGTCTTTCCTGTCCAAAAGATACCAAAAGTCATAGTCATGGGGTGAATATTTAATTGAAAAATGAAAAAATTAAATTCGGTGTTATTGTTAACTGACAAATAAAGATATCCCTGATTGTTTCTAAACGACCAATATTATAAGTTAATTTTCTGTTGTCGGACTTCCTCATTTATCTTTATAGATATTCTTGATTTGGACAGTTATGTAATATAATTTTTAATTAATCAATCAAAACGTTTTTGTTTATAAGCTGAACTCCATCCCATCTATGAACCTGACTTGATCACTCAGGGATGAATTACATTCATAAATTTTAAAAGGGCTCCATTACTTTGATACTTACTTTACTTTTACTTTACTGATCCCCAATTGCTGTACCACGTCCTTTTTCATCAGCCAATGCCAGGTTATGAAATCTTGCTGTGTTTTTTAGTTATTGTCATTACTTTGATTGATAAAATGATATAATATTTTGGAAAAAGCTCTTTTATTTAACATAACATTATCTTTTATGTTGTATAAGCTACAGGCTCTGATAAAAAAGGTTAATGTCACATGCGTCCAAGCCATCATATTTCAGAACACAAAAAATGATATATATTGGGTGAATCAGTGAACGTTGTGGTTAACACACTTCAAAAATGAGATCACTTGGGCAGCACTCATCCCCATTTGTCTGCTTCACATCCTGTTTGGTGCAAATTTTGTTGATAACAAGTCATTAGCAATATAGGTGAGACACTGTCCTGCTCGCTCACTCAGCTCAGGCATGAACTGGCTCTTAATAAAACAGCCGTATCCATGTCTGAATAATGATATTACGCCTAAGTGGCTGCAAGTTGTGTTCTGCAATCACCATGGTCTAGTGGTAGACACTTGGGCTGGTGGTGATTGAAAGGTCCCAGGTTCAAATCCCGGTTGGGAGTGATGTTGAGTTCTTGGGAAGGACTCTCTACATACATTCCTCACCAGATGTAAAATGAGTACCTGGTTATGGGTGGAGGAACATTAGCCTTTCATTGGGTTGCACTGCTGTATACCGTCAGGGGGGTTGAGAATGAGTTTGGATTGTTATGACCTTCCAGGGAAACTCTGTAAAGCGCATTGAGTACTTTTAGTGGGAATACACTTTATAAGAAAGTTCTTTACTTTTTAACTGTTTTATGTTGCTTTGGTCTGGGTTGAGTAACGGTTATTATAAATGGCATGAGTATGGATATGACTGTGTATAGTGTGCTATACAACAGCAAAATTTTCATTTTAATATTCCTCATCCAGTTTTTTTTCATCTGTTAAAATTGAAGTGTTTTTGGTTATACTGCAATTTCACATTTATTTTATTTCCCTAGGACATCCGATGCTATTTTTCCCCTCCTAGAAGAGATGTTCCCTTACTTTAATAAAGGACCAAAAGTCTTTGAAAATTATACAAAGAATATATTGACCGTCACATCCTACATCCCAAGTTTAAGGAAAGACCTCTTGGACCTCATAGTCAAGCAGATGTTGAAACTTGATGTAAGAAAATCTAAAATTTGAAAGTCAGGGCTAAAATTTTGCTTAAAATAGTTGTAGCCATCAGTATTGAAATCAGCAGGTTCCTATAAGTTTATAAATTGTTAAAATTATTTTTAATATAGTTGTACTGACATGTTCATCACATTTTTGCCATACTTATATTTTTCATCCGGCAGAATAGAAAATGGGTTCATCATCTAAAACAATCTAAATCTACTCCTGTGGTGTAAACTTGTAACTGACTCACTCATAGGCAACATGTTCTCAAGGCTACATGTTTTCCACAGAGATCAATGAACACAACTGTGTCTTTGATTTTTCCCTTGTCCTGAATTTCAAATCAAAATAGCTGTGATACACATTTAAATAAATTACCAATCAAATGAAGATAATTTATTCTTTTAATTTTCAGGTCAGGTCTTCCAGACAGGCAATCTTGTGTGCTTTAGAGGATGGTGAAATGGCAAGTGATGATGAAGAAGAGAGGGATGAATCAATATTTCAAATGGTATGTATATATCTGCCTTGAGATTATCAGCTTTGCTACATTGGAGAATGGCACAAGATACCCATTTTAAGTTAGAGACTTATCTCGGTTCTTGAGGTAATTACCGTGAACTTCTTAATTTCTCTCGTGGATGCTTCCATTCCCCCTCTTGATAGGAAATTCATTATTTGCAAGTTTGTGCTCAGCGCTTTTTGGTATTCAGCAAATTGAGATGGTATGGGTTGTTTGTGTGATAGAGGGAAGGGAGGGGGGGGGGGGGTGTGTTGATGGGAAAGTATAATGATTACCGTAATATTGATTTTCTGTCAAGCCAGCATTCTCTCTTATGGATAAGTTTTAAATGGGGACATGTCCAGTTGGAAAAGTATACTGTATACTCATTGGGAGAAGGAGAATATGTCTTGCATGTGAATGAGAGAGCGAGAGATAATTAATCTAATCAATCCACACGTCGGTCATGTAGGCACGGTGCACAAATAATTTTTATTACCGGCATGTTTCAGATATGATGTCCTCCAAATGGTTGCTGTATTTAATTAGTATGATAAATGAGTAGTATAAATGTATAGGTGGGGTGAAAAGGTGGGGTGGAAACTTGACATGAAAGAAATTATACCTATTACTCCAGGCTAGTGTTTTGCGCTTTCCTAGGCCTACCTAGATTAATACCTCCTTCGTTGTTATTCAATCTCCCTCATTTTTGTACAGCATCTCCATCTTAAATGTCCTTTAGGGTAGGCATCTATGAAGATTTGATCTGCCTTTGAATGAATGTGATGAAAAGAAGAACATAACCTTTTTAACCCCGTATAACTAAATGAGTGTTGTAAATTTATTTCGAAAGATTTACATCTTGTCATATTTCAAAGGAATAATTAACCATTTCATTTGAAGGGAACATGGTGGGTTATGCTCTTCTACATAAGCAGCTCTAATTTGTTAATCAATTTCTTTCCTGTGTATGCAATATTGAAGGTCCTTGTTTGCTTATGGTTTCAGGAAATCTGTGATAGCAGAGGCAAGGATGAATCCAGCAAGACAGATAAGATGCGAGATAAGTTGAAATCTGCACATCCCATTGCTGGATCATTGGATGCCATGATGAAAATTGTATTTCTGTACATTTCAAAAACATGCAAGCTTAAAGGTATTTAGTTTTTTCTTATTATCCAATAAAATAGATTGACACAGAGGTGCCTACCCTTCTGCCTTTCATAGAATCATTCCGCCGACCTTCCCCGATTCCACCCATTACTTTTATATTTCACAAGTTCCTGCAGCCATGCTTATCGCACATGTTTTTGCTCTTTTCTCCGTTTACTGTGTTTTCTAGCTCTGTTGTGATCGCAGTAATCGGATGTTCCTATATCTGAACTGTTTCCGGTCAAAATCAAAGCAATACAAATACAACACTATTGCAACTAGACTCTAGGCTTTGTATGGCTCCTGTCTGCGGTTTTCAGTATCAGTTCTTTCAATCAAAACTTTCGATCATTTAGATTTACTTTTAGGTGGACCTATCAAGCATTACAGTGAAACTCAGTTATAAACGAGAGCCCCCGTTCCAAGCAAAAAGTCTTGTTATACCCGATTTTCAAGGGAAACAATCAAAATATCATAATATGCCTGTGAGGTGTATTATTATATATTTTGTAATTGCTTTCTTCTCCACTTCTTCTATTATGGAAACTTTCGTTTCAATTGTTAGCCTCTTTCGTTTTTGAGAATTCATGATGTAAAGAAGATAAAATAAAGTACAGTATCGTGAAACAAAGATAATTTTTCCCAACACTAATGGACAAGACAATTTAAGTGTAACTTTTTGGGTATAACCCTTCGTCAGACAATGAAACACAAGACGTAAAAAACAAATATTACAAAATCTACATAATGTGAAAGGGAAGGGGGAGAGACAGAAAAGTTAGCTATGGAGACCGGAAGGTAATGGAGAGAAGGCAAATGAAGCTAAGAAATGAGGAGCAAAAAGAAATGAAACTGTAGAAAACAAATAAGTGCAAAAGACTTAGCCTAGGTGACTCCATCGGAGAAACAATATTTGTGATCCATATCAAATATTATGCTTGCACGACCTATAAACTAGTTTCGATCTAACTCGGATGAAGAGGGATAAAGAAGAGGAAGGAAGAAAGAGGGGTGGAAAGGATGAGAAACTGCTTATCTTTATATTCCGATGTAAAGAAGAGTAAAGTAAGATGATGGCTTGTGGCTAATGCAAGAACAAAGTTGTTGACTAATCACAACGCTTTGGCAAGTGGCTGTTGTGTAGGTTGTAGTGCAGGAAAACGAAGAGGGCCACACACACTACACATGTGTCCAGTTAGTTCTAGATCTAGCTGTGCCACTGCATCCCAGTCGATCGATAATCACAACGCTTAGGCTAGTGCTGGGCAGCGGTGTTACTCTTACACGTAGTAGTAGACTTATGGCTTGATCATGAATGTGTGTGGATGAATAATTATGTGTGTGTTTGTTGAAAATTATGATTTTAATTTCAGATAACCATTTTAAAGGTCTTGTTATTCCAGGTCTCTGGATTGCTTTATATCGTTAAACCAGCTCTTTTCCAATAGAGAAATAATAAGGAGAAAAAAAACGGGGATTTGAAAAAGTCTCATTATTACCAAGCTCTTGTTGTTGTTAAACAAGAAGCACCACTGTATTGCCATCATCCAACGATTTCACTTCATTGGAATTACTATTATTCCTTCAATCTTTGTATAACTCTTACCTGCAACTTTCAATCGACTCCAGTGGACCTCTAGGCCTATCATTTTTAATCAGCATTTTCATCTATCATTCTACAGAGGTGCCAAACCTATCCAGATTTAACCAGGCTTCAGGCCAATTTTTTTTTTTTTTTTTTTTTCAAAGATGTATAATGTTACCTCTTTGTGCATTTTATGATAAAATAATCTAAATGAATTGTTTAGTATAAGATATATTGAATATTAGAAGATAGTATGACCTACATATTAAATTATAGACCCGATCTAGTTCCAGACTTTCTTATTAGGTATATATATACATTATGAAATGAGTAGTATTTGTTGAAAATAAACCAAATAAAAAGACACACAAATAAAATCCAATAGGAGCAATGGATTTTTATCAATCAAAACAAAAAGTGAAAGACATATAAGATCTTTACCCCATGGAATTAGAGTTATTAATGATAATATATGTAATAATGTTAATTTTTAACTTTCTAACATATCTCACATAAATATCTATCTATACATTATTTAATTCTATATATTATATACATTAACTTCCTTTTAGCTTTTTATGTTTTATCACATTATACGTTCTAAGCTTGTTTTGTTGAGTTACTTTTTAAAATTATTGAACTTTATTTCTATTTAATAACTTTTACACGTCCTGAATTCACTTCCCTTTTTTGGGGGATAAATGAAATATTTTGAATTTGAATTTGAATTTGAGAAAATATATGATTTCCTAAAAGATGAAATTGAAAGTCGATACATGACGTAATGTACCAGGATAGTCATGATTAAGATTGCTATCTGGATTGAAGAGTCTTTGTTGGTTTGAGTGTCCGCTCAATGTTTCCTTAATTTGCTTTTAATATTATGTGAAAGTTTCTGCTGCTCTCTGTGAAAAGGCCATCATTTACCACTATTTGTTATATTGTTGTTATATTTTATTTTTATCAATAAAGTTTTTAAAAACTCTAATTTTTCTCTCCAGGAAAATTGGACTGGGAAGCAACAAAGAAGCTTTATCGGGAACTGCTTTCTTCATATGATAAGTTTATTTTGCCATCACACTCATCAAACCATGTCCAGTTCATAATGTTGTACATCTGTAGTTTTAAAGAGGTCAGTCTTTCAGTCCTAGACTTTCTTTTAAAGTTTCATTATCTTAAACCTTTCTGTCTTTTGTTTATATTAAACAAGCTTAATTACCCAATATCATAAGTCAGAAAGATCTGTGTTTACATGAAAGTATCGATCCGCAAATGAAATGCCTAATTTATAGACTATATCTATAAGATCTCTAGAATACTCATAGATCTAGATTGAATTGATTACTGGAATCATAGCCGTTTCATAACTTCTGTAGGTAATGTTTTTGACCTTGACCTTTTTTGGCTAAAGGAGAGAATTTACAATGACTTTACAAAAACTCTATTTAAAAAGAAATAATTGAGTAATCTAAAAAACAAAGAATTTAAGAACACACTACTGAACAATAGAAAGATATGTGGGACATTTGGTGGCTGTGTCCTCAGTAGTTCTTTACTTATAGACATTATAAGTCGGGGAGGCTAGCGTAATATATAATAGATAAAACATGCCTTTTTACATTTTTTCAAAATTTACTATATTTTATATGAGACAACATTAGCCAAGAAAAAAAGCATTTATTCATAAAGGATTCAAAATCATAGGGAAACCTTGCTTGTGTGATGTCAGATCTTGCCAGTGATGTGCTGGCTTGTGAACTAAGCTAGCTTTAGAGGAGTTTTGATATGATAATGTTTTTAAATTCTATTCAGTGAGATTGCAATTTTTATTTCAGACAGAGCTTTTCCCAGTTTTTTAATTTATTGATTAGGTGACACTATTCTTTGAATTTTGGTCCTATATCCCATAACCTAGATTATTATTTTTTGTCAGATGAAGCTTTAATTTGTCCTTTTCCGTGACATCGCAAGCTTTTCTTAGTATCTTAGGTTAAGTAGACCTATCTTCTTTCTCTTTTGTAGAAAATGATTTTTGTGATAATTAAATTCAAGGGAAGAAATAGCATTATAATGGCTTGCATGATGTGTTTACACACAATACACAATCTTCTCAAATGCTGCTTCCGGCACATTACTGAAAACAGTACTGGCAGTATAAGAAGAATGAGGGATGTTAACTGAATAAGAGCGACATAAAAGGAAATTTCCATTTACAAAGTGAATAAGCCTGACTTCCTGCCATATTTAGAAAGAAATGGCAAGGAAGTTTTTTATCTCTCATGTGATCTCTAAATCCTATTACTGATTGATAAAGCCACCATGTCGCCCATAAGCACGCTAACTTACTCCGACCGATTTTTTGCTATATGATCTACACACTGTTAAGCACGTTCAATTTGGCCTCAAGCACACACCGATTCACGACTTGCCATAATAAATTGAAATGTCTGGATATCTGTACTACCAAGTTTTCGAGAAAATACTTCTTCTCGCATTAGTGGTTTTATCAATTATTACCTGACATGGTATAGGATGGTATATGGATGCATGACATTGGCGTAAAGAGGAGGAAGGCGTGGCTGGAGTGTACCTTTGACTTCAAGGTGCATATCGGCCGTATTGTGACGTACAGCGAATAGAGGATGCGACATGCTTAATTTTCTTCGGCTGATGGGGAACAATCAGTGACGGCCTTGTCTAGTGTAGTGTTCTCCCAACAACTGTGTTTATCGGCAAAATTTACTGTACCAATCATTCTTAAGCAGCCCCTTGCTGGGTTATTTCTGCTAAAGCAGCAAACAGATTTAGAGTAAATATATATGGATTACGTTGTAGAAAGAAAATATATGTTGCGATAATAATAATTGCTTTTCCAGTTGTAATTCAGAATGATTCAATGTGAGGGTATTGTTAAATTTGAATGTTGATTTCACCGGTATCAAGTAACCTTACCTCAACATTAATCCTCTACGTGCCAGTAGGCACATAAGGCACGGACATGATCCTTCCACAGTGGCCTGTTTCTTGCTCCCATTCCTGGTCTTTCCGAGGAAGGCCATCCCTCTTCATTCCTTTCCTTCTCCACCATCCTGCGCCATGTTGTTTTTGGGCGTCTTCTTCCTCTCCTTCCCTCTGGTGTCCAACCCAGGGCCACAGTGCTGTCACTACTGGGATGTTTCCTAAGCATGTGCCCTATCCATGACCTTCTCACCTCGCTGCTTACTCTCTCTGCACAGTATCAGTATCAAGTAAACTTATCGAAACTTCAGCTGAAGGCTCAATCCTGTGACATTTATTTATAATGCAGTAGAAACCTGTTAATCGGAAATTCAAGTGACTGTTGCTTTTATTTTAATTTAAACATATAAAAGTAGTAGTCTAATAAAAAGTAAACAGTTTTGATTCAGTTTAACCCTTTTTTTCTGGTTCATTTTCGGTCAGGTTTAAACTGTACCTCATAGACAAATATTAGTATATTTAATAAAAATATCTCCAAATGATGCCCATAAAAATGTTTAATAAATGTAATTATTTTTTAATGATTTTTAGAGATGTGAAATGTTCATTTAATTACATCTGTCAAGTATATGGTGAAAAGTTTTCATACCATAAGAAGTAGTAATTGAATCACTGAATATGTGAGAAATGTATATCGGCAGAATGATGTCATTTGTGGGACAAGTAAGTCATTAATTTCAATTCTTTGACTTTAATCACAAAGTACATTTATTTTTTCTTTGGCTTTGTTAAAAAAATCTTGGTCAATTCAAATTATTTCTGGCCTGATTTTGATAATTTGAAGTAATTAATTTTACTCTATTCCAAATTGGAGCCCTATTCATAGTAATACAAGGCTGATATCTGCTATTTATATATATATAATTTAGAGCAGTTGATCAGGACAATGCCAAGTCTTGCAACTAAGCGGTGAAAATTCTGCTCCTGGGTCGTCGAAGCCCCGCAATATTGATCGTAGACTATTGAAATCGTAATGCAAATTCGAATAATGAGGCAATTGCCAAGGAATTCAAATTAAGTTTGAAATGCGATGTAGTGTAAGGAAAAATTTAAGAGTCAAGATAAAAGATAGAACTTTATTTGCAAAAGCAAGTGGCCTCCTAAATCTATTAGTCCAGACTTACCCATAACCCTATGGAATATGCAATATGGGACTCATTGTAGGAGAAGGTGTATGCGAGACAATTCGATACATATTACTGAAGAAGAACTGCAAAGGGCACTACTCAACATTTGGTAAAAGAATTCATTGGGAGAAATCAGGAAATTTCCTTGTGGAATATGAGGTCCGAGCAAGGATTGCTTAAAACAAAAGTTCAATAGACCACACCAACAATGCATGTCATTTTTACTGTCCTTGATAGGTCGGATTTCAAAATGCAAATATAAATTGCTTAGAATTATTATCTGTTTTACGTATACTTTTAAAATTGCCACCATTTATATCAGTGTGCTAAATTACAAAGGATATAATTTCCATAAGACAGTTTGGTTATTAATTTGGTTGACTCACCGGGTTGTTTGTTTCTTAAGTTTTTTCCCCACACTTTTCCATGTCCTTTCAGGTGTTATCCCTCTCACCTTTAGTTTATTTTGTAATGAGGAAGCTGCCAATTTATCATACTCACTTCTCTTTTGTATTTCCTGAACTTTCTTGTCCATGCTTTGCCTTTTGGACTTTGGTACTTATCTCAGAGACCCAGTCTTGAAGATGTTCTATTTGTTATCCACTTATTTATACTGTTTATAACCTCCAGAATTCACTTTTAGCTCATTCAGCCCTATCGCTGGCAGCCAGGCAGGTACTCAGATACTACAGCTTTTGAAACGTAATGCGCGAACATACACAAAACCGAGTATGCTCGGTCCTAGGGCTTAGCGCTATGTTCGCTGAAGCCAAATATACTAGGTCTTAGGGTTGATATGAGTTAAAGCAATGGTTACTTAAAGGGCTTTAGATTTTATTTATGGTCTTGAAGGCATACTCACCGCAATCTAAAATATACATGTTATGATATGGCGCTGAATTTAATTGATGACATCTAAGATCATTCTGATCTGGGGTTTTCACATCCACAGCAATGTTTGGCATAGCAGTTGTTTGGATGCTTATTGTGAAACTTATTAAGCCTGATGAGTAAGCGGGATGATTATTTTATTACATGTATTTAGAAAAGGAGTTGTCCAATTAATATCAAATTTGCAGGCATTTGATTGTTGTAGCCAATAGCCTTCTTTCAGAATCCCAATAATATAAGCGAACAGAAAAAAAAAGCCTTCTACTTATAGAAATGATACTGATCAAATTATAATAGCAGTGCATATCTACAGCATCTTTTATCAAGTTTTTAAAAATGCTTCACATTCACATGCCCCGTTCCAGAATCATAACCACACACACTTCATAAGATTATCTAGATTTGGTGTAACAAGTTCACTTAAGCAGATTCTTGACTTTGAAAATATATTTCCTCCTCTTGGGTTTATCCTCCCACCCTTTTATAAGTTGTGACTTGGTATTTTGTTTTGTTTTGTTTTTCTTTTTGTTACACTGATTATGCTCTTTTAGGCACATATCGTTATATCTTATCTTTAAAGTTCACAAATATATATCTAGACCTTGATGTCCAAAAGTTTCAAATTAAGAATACTTTTTGCGCACAACTCAAACTTCTGTAAGATGTTGATTAACATCCCCCCCCCCTCCCCCATCGCACATATCCATTGCTGCAATAATGTTTTTTCTGTTAATTTTTGAGTAAGTACTTCATTCTAGTAGTTTGCTTGCACATTTTTTTGTAAATTGAGTGACCTCATTGTGAAATACAATCATCTGTGTTGGTATTCACAGGGCCAGATAAAAGTTAGTGATTACTGAGTAACAGATGTTGACATTAGTGATAACAAGATTGGTATTCCCTGAATAAAGCAGGAATCCTTTAGGTACATTGTCATGATACTTTTGTAAAACTCATATCGTCAGGAAGACTTATCCTCATCTCTCCTCGAAATGACAGTCAAACTATAATAAGATCTCTATAAATTACACTGTATTGCCCTTTCACCTTTTTTAAATTGTAGTAAGATATATACATGTACATGTTTCATCAAACTTAGTGGAAATATCATATCTTAAACTATATTATCTCTACAAGATCCGGTGAGTGGATAGCTCAGTGGTTAAGGTGCTCGCCTACCAAGCCAAAGGTCCCTGGTTCAAACCCTTGCAGACTTGAATTTTAAATCCAAAAATATTTTCGGGTTTCCTTCTGCCCCCTATCCTTAAGTTGCTAGGATAAAGAGTGCCAAGTCCTATCGGAGACCGTCTATAATGTCGGAGGTCCCATGTGTATAATATATGCATGTAAAAGAACCCTTGGTTATTTACAAGGCAGTCTAGGAAAACCCTGATATCACCAAAGTAGTTGACATGGGTAAAATTCAATACAGCAAAAACTATAAGATCCAACTGAGATAGCGATGCATTACTCATTTGACTAGAGGTCTTTGTATATTTGTTGCAATCAATTGCATGGAGGTGTTTGGTCCCAAAAATGACCTCAAATTCATTTAACATATCTAATTTACTTAAATTCACCACAAATCTGTCGGAATTTGCAAGGTGTTTCTCCTTTTCCTCCTTCTCTTTATGGTTTGTAGATGTCACGGTTTTTCAACAAAATATTGTCCTGTCTTTATATGTTTTGATCCCACTATGTGACACGGCTTATAATGAATTATGCTTATTCTTTAATCGTCTATTTTCACAAATCTCAAATCACCATGTCACGCTAGGTTAAACTTATTCAAAATACAAAAGTTCAGGGCTGAATTAAAATCCTGGTTCCACGGCTGCATGTGGTATTATTCTTTTGATTAAGGCTTTAAAATACATTAATACATATACAATGATCTGATTTTTTAGATGGTCGTTAGGAGTGTATGGTTTGATTCCATTATTTATGTATAAAGAGGACGCACTCCATTAATCGGTATGTGCTGTTATAATCGTTTTCTTTTTCAATGAACCGTTGCGATGGAGTTTTTAAATATATCGTCATTTCATTGATTAATTTTTTTATTTCTGTCAATTACTCAAGGTCAGCGTTTGATAAGCAACTTAGTAGTATCAGTGAAGGAGAAAAATAAAGGCACCGAGTCATCTTGCACGAATATTGACCGTGTTTCGGTAGCGAGAACCACACAATTGGCATAATACATGAAATTAAGATTGACTATAATAACGTTGAAGTTTGGCTTTCTTTTACTTTTACTGGTTTAACTCCCCTTCACCGATCCATTCACGTCTACCGCTTTTTAAATTTTAACTACGCAAGCGCATGGTTGTTATACAATAGTGGGGTTGGGATGCCTTTAGTGACGCAATCTGAAAAAAAGTGTAAAAAAATGCTTTATTGATCGAAAGCTTATACGTAGAGTGGTTATTATAAGCGCATTTAATCTTTGTTTATATATTATTACACTGCGGATATCTGATTTCTTCATTCTTTCTTGTCTCTAGTTCATGTGTACACCAGGTTGTCCTCGTTATTATACAAATTCACTTATATATAGAGATCTATATATATTTTTTTTGTAAAAAAAATAAAATAATAATAATATAAAATCTGGTATTTTTTTATTTTGTCTCCCGCGACTTGGGTATTGACTAAACGAAGAAATGAAAAGAAGACGAAGAGGAAAGATGGCTTATGTAAAGATCTAGCTGGTTAATAAGGCAGTAAGGCAACCCGCTAGGATGTGTTGTATACCAATTAAGGCTGTTGATGAATATAGTCGTTGCCTTGCGAGGTATCCAGGTGTCGTATCTATGTCTAGTGTATGGTGATAATAAATCAACCAAACACATCATATAAAAGCAAAAGAAAATAACATACATTTTGACGACAGTGATGAACATAATGGATGCGATAGGATTATTATTGGTATAATATTAGTTTGTATTGTTAGAATAACAATACAATTGATTATGATGATGATGATGATGATAACGATGTGAATCGATTGCATTTGCTGGTAATGATCAATTAGATTTGCTTCAATACATTATGTATAGTTTGTCGTTAACGAAATTTTGCAATGGCTGTCTGCTTGTGATTAAGATGCTAAATTGCTGTACTTCATTCATCTACCAGTCTTACCAACAATGTCAATCTAAGTA
>JASKDV010138063.1:0-14042 GCA_032466395.1 Aegires albopunctatus | reverse complement strand
CCCCCAAAATATGCAACGGGGAGAGCACACACATAAACCCACCACACACATTTTGACATACTATAGATGCCGGCATTGTACAATGTGTATTCCACTTAACTTACAACCACCTTGAAAACTGCGAATAGTTTGTCAATATCAATGAAAAAAAATTATGCTTTATTGCGATAACGTGAGAAAATTAAACTTGTCAAATAAAATATTTCAACGGAGAAACTCCGTTAGAAGAATTCTTTTTTTTTTTTTTTAAATTTGTACATGTTCGTAGCTGTTTGACCTTGCAAAATCCTAAAGTTGTACGAGAAATAATCGAAGATATATATATCTATTTTGCATCTAACCGTTGTCTTTGAGAGTCCATCCTCCCGTGACAACATCTAATTGATTTATAGAATAGTTGTCCAAAAGTTGTCTCGGAGATATAACATTATTGTAGGGCCTAGGGCCTACTCATAAACAGAACTGCCCTTGCAATATGTTGACCGGCCATCGTGACTTCTTATTTTTATCTCCGGGAGTTCCTACTTTACCCTTTTGAGGGTCCTATTTTGTATCAATAGCTGTTTATCACATTTAATCACAATATACGTGCAATTCAGAATTTTGGATTACATAACTATATCATAATCATAATGCTAATGAATCTAAATGTATCACACTAGAGTCCGTAACAGATAAAGACTTGAATTAACATTAGTAACTTAAGTGAGTTAAAAACATCTTATACTTAACAGAATATGAGAACAAAAAATCAGAATCCTGAAATAAGGGTATTTTTTAAAGTTTTAATTCTAAGTGGCCTCCAGGCTCCACCCCCATCCCCACCTCACCCCCGCGCGCCGCGGGGGTAGCGGGGTGGTAGTTACGGCCCCTGGTTACAACTATCTCGCAACATTGCCTTTTTTTAAATTTAGAAAAACAACTTTAGTCCCATCATATCATGATCTATTCTCAAAGGCGATACATAATATTATAATGATAATATATGCAGAATCAACTCCTTGATCTTCTGAGGTTAAAATCATTGTTTGAAATTCAAAACGGCAAATTTTTTTTTAGGGATTTGAAATGTTTTGTTACTTTTATCCCAACCTTACCTTATCGGTACACTTAAGTACGCAAAACCTTTATTATTACAAAATGCATAACACATATTATTAATTTGAATTACTTCTTTTCCTCCTAGACAACTTCTTACCTCTTCTAAAACCCGTTTCTTCTCCATGTACTTCTGTTTTTTCTTTTAACCAATCTTTCATTTTACTAGATCTACATGTATTTCCATTGGGCCTGAGCTAGGAGGTCTAAGTGGGCCTGAGATAACCTTAGAGTTTGATAGAGCCTTAAAACTCCAAATACCGTACATGTAACTAACAGATCTCCAGAAATACTGAGTGCCCTAGACTACGATGCCATGATTAGTAAACAGACTGGAGCATACGTCGATAGAGATAAATGTATAGTACATGTATGTAAACTACAATTTAGATCGTGGATCGGCAGGTACCCCCACTGCAAAATAAATTCAATCACTTTTTACATGAATAAGGTTCAAGACAGTGGTTCATTTTTAATTAATTAATTAATTTTTATTTGTGGGTTGAAGAATGGGAAAAAAACAACAACAACAACTGAAAACACTTGAACTTTTATTCATTTATTTATTTATCTATTGTTAATACTTTTAAAAATACATTTATTATAACCATACAAGTCTATGATTATAACCAATTGAAAAATAAAAACTATCAAAGCAGCTTTTAATATCGGAGGTTCAGAATGATTCTATGATGCAACAACTTGCCAGGGAATTTCTGCAAAGCGCATGAATTTGTAGATATTATGGGATGTAATAAGTACTCTTATTTTGTTTATGTTTTTTTCATATCTATTTAATGCCTACATGTACAGTTAAAACCTATAAGCCTCATTATGCGATTTCTTCCTACATAAAGTCCGATCCAATTTTTAAATAAAACGTTCTAAACTTAGCACTCTAGCAGTCCATCAATGACGCATCAAAGCTTTCATTTTCGCCAATGCAGGAATGTAAACAAATATTGTATTGTGTATTAAACCAACCTAATGACCGTAAAGGAAAGGTTTGATAAATCGCTAATGTTTCAAATTTTGAAGGTGGTCTTCGCTTTCAAAAACGAATGTAAATACCCTGGATTCGATCATTATAAAATCTGAATCTCAATCATCTGAGGACTCCGTCAAAATCTCATCTTTAGCCTCTACGTGAATCGCTGGTCCAGATTATATTAGGCCTATATTTTCTCTTCCTTTCATAAAATTTGATAAGAGACAAAGATAAACTAATAAGGCCTCTAGATATCTAGATCACCTACTTTTTTGATAAGTACTTTTCAACATGGAAGAGCAAGAAATTTTAACAACTTTAAAGATTCTCATTATAGGGGAAAGTGGAGTAGGGAAATCAAGGTAAATAAAGTTTTTATAGAAATCTAGATTTCTAGATCTAGATCTAGAATCTAGATCTAGATCTAGATTTCTAGATCTATTCTAAGTACTTCCAGTGACTCATAGCCTGATTTTCAGCTCGCTTTATGTTCATTGAGCTTAATTTACGTGAATCTTCAGTTTAGACACGGAAAAGAACATGTTTTCTCTTGAAATCATCCACCTTTCAAATCAGGATTGATGTTTTTGCATTAGATTTTGTGGCTCTGTGTCACTGAGTGAACTGTGTCACTGGGGTTACATCCACAATAATTCAGTGTTTTGTATGGGTTAGAGGTTGAAACAGTATTTGGCTGTTATTCCATTTGCCCTTGCCATTTAGGCTTAGGGAATAGGAGTGGCAGGGGCAAACGGAATAACTCCCCAACATGTGAAGGGCTTCTAAGGTGAGGCACACATGGTTTCGACATTGTAAAGCGCCAAGGTCTCATGGTGTGCTAGATTGCCATCTTGCCTGAACCTGTTATCATGACACTGGTAGTTGATACTGACACTATTGACACTTTGATAGACTCGAAACGCAATGAACAGCTATGCCTTGGCATGTTAACACGGGCTATGGGCCATAACACTGACAGATTTTCCCAGTCCAAAAAGCATCTTGCCTGGGATGGGCTGGCGTGACATTAATTGACTAGCCTAGGTCTGGTAGTTGGCCATGTTTTCTTCTTATTTCTTGAAGAAGAATTATTCATCATGTAAAAGTCTTGAAAATCGTCTCTTTTTAAAGAATCTGTGGCCAAGTCTTGAAAAAGTCTTGAATTTGTCCAACTTCATTGGCTGTGTCTTTGTTAAATAAAAGTGGGATGAATAATACACAATTTTATTTTCTTAAATCAATTGTTTTGCTCGTGGTATATATATCCTACCCCGCAGAACTACCATCACTCACTTTAGAGTGTGTTCTCTTGCCAATGCTATGAGATTTATGGCACAGATCACAGTCACACATTGGTCCGATTGAGATTACATTAATTAATGTGTTTAGACTGCCGTTGGATTTATGCCCAGAGTCCTTAAAAGCACTCTCTCCATTCCCTTTAAAATGAACTAGAGATACCATACATAGATACTTAATCGAGGGGCTCATGATCATTGCACAATGTAATATTAGAGGTACACATATTACTTTAATCTCTCTGGCGGTCAGCCATGTTGCCATTGAGCAGGACATTTTTTTCTATAAAGTGTGAGCATATATAAATTCTTATTCAAATAAGGAAATTGGAATGCAATAAAAGATGAATTGAAACACAGACTTCATGACTTTGAAGAGAGAGCAATGGAACAAGATGTAAACGAGAATTGGAAACTTTACAAACAAATAATTATGGACTCGATATATGAAAACATACCAAAGAAAGCAATTAATGGAAAGCCAGACCAGCCATGGATTACAACTGAAATTAAGCGTCTCATCAGAAGAAAACAAAGACGTTATAATGTAGCATTATCGGTATAACAAACCACATGATTGGCAAAACTATCGTGATATCCGGGCGCTCATCCACAGAAAATTAAGGGAAGGACATAATAGGTATATGTAAACAGACTGCTAGAGACAGATGATTGCAATCCGGATTTCAGCAATGATCCCAGAATAACAAAACAGATTTGGACCTACATAAAATCCAGTGAAAAGACACTACGGGGATCAGTGTCCTCCAGTGATCCGATGGCACTGCAGCAGCTGATGACGAGGAAAAGGCCAACATATTAAATAACCAATATCAGAGCGTATTCACCAATGAAGACCCTAAACTAGAGAGTTGCCAGCCGTGAAAATAAAACATCACCTTAACTGGAGTAATAAAACAACTGCTTGCTTTCGATGCTACTAAAGCTGCAGGTGCTGACGAAATACCGACTAGAGTACTCAAAGAAGCAGCACTTGAAATAGCTCCATATCTTTGCAAAATATTCCAACAATCCATTAACACTGGTCAAGTACCTATGGACTGGAAGCATGCAAACGTCATGCGTGCACGGTTCTTGCTTAGGTCGGAGCATGTTGATCTAGTATTTCAGATGGTATTTCGTTGTAACTTTTTGCCAAGTCATTCGTGTTTGATGTTGTTGAAAATGACGATTTAATCCCATCATTGAAATTTTGAATATATTATTTTTTATATTTCTAGATATTATAAAATGGTTCTTTTGTAGCTATCTTGTTTTGGACATGTCATATCAAATGTGATTACGAAATGATCTGATAACAGTTTGTCCATTACTTCAATGTCCGTAATGAGAGATGAATCGTTGGTAACAACCCAATCTAGTGTATGACCCTTTCTGTGCGTTGGCATTTGAATATGTTGATGAAGATGGTTGTAAACGAGTTGAGTCATCATCTCTTTAGTGTACAGATTATTCATAGAATCAAAGAGTAGGTTAAAATCACCAAGAAGCATAATTTTGTTGCTTGTATTGACATGGGCATCAATTAAGTCTGCTGTTTCCTGATTGAGATTTCTATTTGACAATTTGTGCTTGTGTTTCGTATGATGGCGGTGGATGGTATAGACAGAGGAAATCCTTATTCTTTGCTCAGTTACCTTTTGTTGTTACTTGGCCATTACCATTTTGCTACATTTCATAACCAGATCAGACAGTTGAGTGATAGTTTACTCATGTTAGTCGAGGTGATGAGAGATAAAAAGAATCAATGCTTTAATCTAATGCTAGCACTAGTAATAATAATCAGTGAATCATAACCACATATATGTTGGCAAAGAAATCATTTAGAGAAAATAAAAGGAAAATTGGTTTGCAGGGCCAGTCAAACAAAATATGTTGATCTACCGATATATATGTGATTGTCTTCTTTTTTATTCATCACTGTTATTTTTAGTTATCATTAAGCCTAAATAATTCAATTACCTAGCTTAAAAAATGGCCCTAGGATCAATTTTAGACCTTCAGTATATATATGGGTTTTATGCAGTTTTATTTTTTTAATCAACATTATTTTTAATTATATCATTATGGTGCCTCTCACAAACCTCTTGCATTGAGCCGCTAGTCCCATGGCACTTTCTCTGGGGAATGTCTGACCTCTGGATCATTGCAGTACTCTCATACAACAAAGGCAGCAAGCGAATAGCAATAGTTATTAAGTTATTTTATAAGCTACATTATCAGTGGTAGAACATTCTTTTTAAGAAATTGAACTAGATTGACTGCAATATATATATATATATATATAAATGCAAATAATTTATTGATTACATTCATTTTGCCTTTTGCCTCTTCTTCACCAGCCTTCTGCTAAGATTTACAGATGATACGTTCGATCCAGAACAGGCAGCAACAATTGGTATGTGAAGGGTATATTTAAGTTTTAACCAAAGTGCAGTTTGTTGTTCACTTCTATACATTCAATTATTTTATTGTTGTGTTCTTCATCCCTGACGTTTTCAAAACATGTGCTTTATATTTACTTTTATTAATCATTTGTTTGCAAGCATATGAAATATTTTAGTTGTTATAATGCTTAAAAAAAGAAATAGGAAAAATTGGGATTTTTTGGCTCTATTAAATGTTTGCCCATATATATGCTTACTGCTTGACTGACAGATCTAAAAATATGCTACTGTTTTTGGTGGCTTGCTACAGGAGTAATTTATGGCCCTTACTAAAATCAGGGTGTGGCTTTTTTTCTGCTTTATTAACTCAATTAAGCTTTTTTTTAAAAGTGTATTACAAAAGAGACCTTGATTCTAAATATATGCCTATCCTAACAATCTGATCTGATTGAACTTTATCTGTTTTAACTGATTGATAGAGATAAAATAAATCAATGTCACAAAGGTTTTATAGTAGACAGGATGGCATCGTTGTGGGGTTGGGGTAGGGAGGGAAGCCGAATTCATAATTCTACCCTCAGTAAATCTTTTTTAACGTATTTGACCATTCCCATCGCATTGCTACTACTAGGCAGTGAGAAATCGAATAATTGCGATAGAGAAGAAGCTGGATTCAGCACTAATAAAAATGTTCAATGAAACATGCAAAACTTTTGAAAAGGTTTTATTGTTTGTTCCGTTATTCAAAAATTTAAACATTGAAACCCTTATTGTAACTTATTTATGATGAAAAAAATTTAATCTTTTTCTTTTCGTAAATTGTTTTTATATTTTTGCAATCTGCCTCTTCAGGTGTTGACTTTAAAGTCAAAAATTTGACAGTTGATGGCAACAGAACAAAACTTGCAATCTGGGTTAGTACTGTACTGAATAATTAAATGTTCATTTAGGGAATTTTTGTTTGTAGTTTACAAGGACCCCTTTTGAATTATTTTACTTGTGAGGCCAAAGATAAGAGATATATGTCACAGGGATGAACTTTAAGGTCTGCCTGATTGTCCGGGACATGTAAAGACCTTTGTCAGGCAAGCAAGATGACTACTTTGCCTGCCTGACTGGGCAAGTCAACTTGATGTATTATTAGTTAACATTTATGTTCAGAAATAGAAACAAAGTGATCAATGCTGAAGTACATTGGTTAAATATCCAATACTATCAAATCATGTCTATATATTGTTTTTGTCATGTCAAAATGGACAAGTTCATTTATTTGCGGGGCAAGTGGGGAAAAAATTTAACGATCACTCCTGTGTCCAATATTGAACATTTTATTTATAAACTTATTGGAATTTTAAAAAACTGAACAAGGACATTTTTATGACGTTACAAACCCAAATATATTTTTTATTTCAGTTTTACTTCATGTTGTAAAAATATGAGGTTGAATATGGTTTTCTTTTGGTATTTTACATTTTGTACATGTTTATATTAGCTTATTTATGTAAAGCTTCTTTTTCTTCTGGAATCATCTGCTTGAAGTATATTTGTCTCATAAAATGTAAGTTTAACATGGTCTTAATCTTTTAATAATGTCTATATTTATTTTTTTACCAATGCTTGTTTTGTTATTTTTTGTTTTTAGGTGTGTGTGTATTTTATTCTTTTTTTTCTTTTTAGGATTGTTTGTATTAAAAAAATTAAATTCTATAATTGATAAGAAGTACTGCATCCATCATTTAGTTGGTTTGTATGATTTAAATGTTATTTTGTATTTCCAATGATGGTTGCTTTTAGTTTTATATTAATTCCAATTGATTTTTCCCATATTTAGGACACTGCTGGACAAGAAAGATTCCGAACTCTTACTCCCAGTTATTATAGAGGTGCTCAAGGTGTTATACTTGGTAAATATTTGTTCATGGAGCTTTTCTTTTTTTTTTTAATTAAATTTTTTTTTCATAGTTGATTAAACTAGATCTATATTAAGATAAGCAACAAAATAATTTACCTATTTTTCTGAGAGTGCTACTTTTTTCTTTTTGTGCCAGAGTCAGAAAATTCATTACATCTTTATCATTTTTTCCACAGAGCCTCTTCTTCTTCTTCTTCTTCTTCTTCTGCTTCTTCTTCTGCCTCTCCTTGTCTGGTCATAGCATCCATGGCAAATCTGCAAAACAAACTTCTGTTTCCTGCTGCTCTTCCAGCCTCTGTCATTGTTACTCCTATCATTTCTATAAAGTCATTTTCCCACTGTTTTGATGGTCTACAGCTTGATCTCCTGTCCTCCACCATTCCTTCCAAAATTGTTTTTCCAAGACCTGCATGTCTCTTTATATAGGCCCAAAGTATTTCAGTTTCTACTTCTTTAAACACATGCTCTTAATTATATCCTATGTTTCCTTTGTGTTGGCTAGTTGGCTATAATTTTGGCTTCCTGAATGTTTAATCTGAATCTTTTCTCATCCGTTTACAAATTTCTGATGCCTCTCTTCTGGGCTTTTGTTACACATTATATCTACTGATAAATGATGTAAAGTCTGTGAGTTTGTATTGAGAGGAGATACTGACTATAAACCCATTTTTATTTTCATCTTAGTGTCATATCATATAGGTAGATATAAATAGGGAAATAAAGGAATGTGGTGACTTGATGATGGCAAATTTGAGAGGTTATATAAAATCCCTCAGTTAGACCCATTTTGAATAGTCATCCCATATTTTGGACTTGAACAATGTTGTGGCAAGCTTTTTCTATTGATTTGCAATCGTGTCGAGTTAATTGCTATGACATTCTTAGATATTGTTTTTACAGTGAAGTATATGTAACCCTTTACAAAAAAAAAAAAAATACAAATTTAATGCTAATTTCACATTGAATCATCAGCAATGATAATGAGTGTTTTGTATTTTGTTGTTGTTAAACAGTTTATGATGTCAGCAGCAAACAATCTTTCAGCAAATTGGATGCATGGTTAAATGAACTTGAAACATTCTCCACCAAGCATGACATGATTAAGATGCTAGTAGGCAATAAGATCGACAGGGTGAGTAAATCAACAATTTATCTTTTTTCATGTTTCCTTCTATAATTCTATCTCTTTCATAATTGGGAAAAATAAACCACAAGTATAGGTCTATTGGAAAAGAATGCCCATGAATTTACTTGAAAGGAATAATCAACAAATGTTGGCATGCATCTCAGGGTTTATTTTGAGGGCGCCCTGCGCGAAATGATGCACTGAGGCTGAAATGTCCCATTGTTTATTCACGTTCTGCACCGATCAGCCCTTCAATATCAGAATGTTTGTGCTGAAGAGATCCATGAATGACTATCTCCTAGCCCAGTAAAAAAAAATAATTAATTGGGCTTCGTTCAGATAGTAGAATAAGCCACTGGGTGGAAGTGACGGTATTGCGCAGCAAAATCCGTGGCCTAGCCTAGATTCTAAAGATTCTGAATTAAATCGTAGTGCTATGTCCAGCTGCAACTGAAGATTCTCACAAATATAAACTTAAATATTATACTCCAGTTATTCTCTCCTTGAAAATGTATCCACAAAAATCTCGTATTAAGTGCAGAACAAAGTTTCAAGATTTATCAAAAAAATATTGTAATAAATATTTCAGGATAAACATGAAGTAACCAAAGAGGAAGGGCTGAAGTTTGCACGCAAACATCATATGCTATTCATTGAGGCAAGTGCGAAAACCAATGATGGAGTCCAATGTGCATTTGAAGAACTTGTTGAAAAGGTAAAATGTCACATTTTGCTCATTATTACTTTAGAACTATTCATTACTGATAGGGCTACACATTAGCAATGATTGAAAAACCATAAAATGCTACATAGATCTTTTTTTTAATGCATAATGAAATGAGCTTGTTCACTTGAAAATCCATTTTTTATATCTCTAGAAGCGTGGGCACTTAGCCATTAACTATTAAGCCTAATCATGTCATAATTTTATTTTTGTTTTTAATGGTCATCTCTGCTTTCTTGTATTATTCTATCAGATTATCCAGACACCAGGACTATGGGAGACTAGTGGCAAGGGCATGAGGCTCGGTCAAGGAACTCAAGATGCCAGCGCAGCTCAAGGCTGTTATTGCGTCCTTTAAACAAGACCCCTATTTTTCTGTATTCTATATTAAAAACTGATTTTTCAAAGATAAGATTTTGCCAAATAGACATGTGTTAGTATCAGGGGGCCATTTAAATCTTCATAGTGTTTTTAGTATTCCATGTATGTTCTCTGATTTTTATATTTAAATTAATTAATTGCTTTTATTTGAAGCACGGTACAGGGGGGGGGATGTCTGGGTTGGTTTTGTTTTTATTTTATTTTGATTAGGAGAGAGGGAAAAAGTTTGTTTGGTTTGTTTTGTTTTTTTGTCATTGCTTTGTGTTTTTTTACCCCTTCACTGCTAACCAAATTGTTTGCAACTGGGGAATTTAGTTGTGGTCTATATTTCTCTATGGTATGCCTTGGAATATCCATCAAGACAGGGAAAATTGAATTGAAATTAGGAAATTAGCCTATGAAAGATTAATTAATTCAAAAGAAAGTGGAATATCAAGGGATATGACTCTTATTATTCAAAAGACGCATCTCGTACTTCATCAGAGAACACTCATACTTCAACACACATGACATACCAGATACTTCAACAGAGCAGTGAATCAGTTAATTGGCCTGTTATCATTATAATTATTTATTACACCAATGAATCCTTCAGAAGGTTTTAATTCAATTTCTCTCATAATTTTAACAGCTTGTATGAGATTTATAATGTATTTGATTAATCACAAAAATCACCGACTTCATTGACATTTGTTTGTGAAGATCATGGTTTCCCTGCATTTTCACCACGCTATGAAATTTAAGTTAGTGATTTGTTGAACTTCTACCAGATCCTGTGATGCACTGGCATTGTGACATAGATTTTTCGTTTGCACATCACATTTTTATGCAAATGAAACTTTTGATTTTAATAATCATTAATGGGACGCTTGTATTTTTTTCTCTCAAATGAGAATGACGATTTCTAGCCCTCATGATTTTCATTATTGATTTGCATGAAACCTTTTGAAATAGCTGGTGGGCAAGGCTAAATATAATTAATTTTGTCTTCCTTTGTGACTTCTAGCCATAAATTAAAAATAATGCTAACGTAGATTGCTTTTATTATTGTCTATTGCCACCATTGAGAAAATGATATATGAGATGTGTGTCAAACCGTAGCTACTTGGCCAAAAAGGACTAGTGATCCATATCAGACCATTGTGAGTTTGGTCAGATTAATTTTTTCACCATAATTATGATATGATTTACAGGGCGACTTTTAAAAAAGTTCACGTTCTTAAAATCAGAAACTCAAACAAATTGAAAGCAATTAGGATCAAACATTTTTTATCACGAAACTCTTTTGGAAACAGTTTTTCAAAGTTTGAAATGAATCAAACCAGCCAAAACGGTGTTCAAACAATTTAAGAATGATAATTAAAACAACTTTTTTTTCGTAAAAAACAAACAAAGAGAAACAAGAATTTATGAGGGAATAGCTGACATAATTATCTATCTCACATCTGCATGATAGTTTGATACACTAACGTTTTAACATTAATTTGACAAGAAAATTTACATTATAGTGATTAACTTAAATACTGTATTCACCTATATTTTCCTTTCAAAGGCAATCAAATGATAATGAAAAGATAAATGTTTGTGAAATGTTTCCTTTTGGTGTAATCACATAAAAGTGCAGGTCTGTGCTTTATCATGGTAAAAATTGTTCATTTGTAATCATGATTGCACATATTGTGTCTGTAGAGACATTTATGAATCTGTTTACCGGTTTCCCCATCAAATTTAATTGGAATCAACTAAAAAATTAAGAAATTATAAAAGTCTAAGATGGAATTTTTTTAAAATTTGTTGCCATTCCCATGTGCTTCCTGTGAAAGTCGTTCTTATTTATTATTTGAGCTGCAGATTAGTGGTTCTTAACCCTTTTTTTTTTTTTTTTTTTTTTTAAATTAAATCTGTGCACTCTTTCCTCATCCTATGCCAGCTCATTTTCCTTTAAAATCCTTAATTGTCTGCCTCAAAAAGTTTAAATGGAAATGGTATACTTGTTTTTATGGTCCAGAAGTCAATCTAAATCTGAAACTGTCTTTGAATTTCATAATTGCAACTATGGTTACTTCTTGTTGGTTACCTTACTTATTAAATGCTCTCTAACAATGATACCTTTATTAACCCATCATGCATTTATTGGGCTAAATATTGCCTTCATTGTCCTAAATGGACATGCAATGCAAAATAGTAATCTTACGCTAACCAACTGTATTGTAAAAAGCTGCTCTTGACTCTTTTACAAAAAATTAAAAAAACAAAACTTTTGGAAAACATTGACAAAGTTTTTGCTTATTTAAGATATCAAAATTTTGAGGATTTAATGATCATTACAATATTTAAATCCTAGATCATCATTAAAGTCAACATACTGAATCAGTTCGTGCCTTAGTTCCTAAGTTATTCACAATTTTTGCTAGATAATATCATTTGTTTAGATGCTCAGATTGTAAAATTAAAAGTAGAGAACAGCTTTGAGATGATCAGACAATGCATGTTTTGGGAAGCAAGTAATTGTACTTTTCATTGCATCGTTAAGTATGACTATATATCACAAACTTTTTGACCATGTGAAAAATGGACAAATGTATAAAAAAAATGTATGTATAAAATTATTATGTAAACTGTAATGTTTAAATACAAATATAATGATATGTAGAAATAACAGGTCTTTCCAAAGTAAGTGTCTTCGAAATGCATACCCTTCATATCCTTTATTTTTCCTCTTGTGTGCACAATACACATTGCAATCACATTTAAATTAGCAAGACCTTTTTTTTTTTAAAGTTATTTACTATTTTAACATTACTCTGCTTGAAATTATAATAACCGATATTGCATATTTTTTGTCGTCATTAACCTCATGAAAAAAAAAAAATCATTGAAAACAGGGGATATGAATGCAGCTGAATCTTTTTTTCTCATGGTTTTTTTTGAAAAGTTGAAGACTGTCAATATGTGTCCTATTTTGGTATTGGACATTTTGTTGCAAATGTTGATACATTATATTTATTGTGATACACTCATTTGAGCTTTCTTTGTGTGCAATTTTTTTTTTTATTGTTATGTTATGCTGTCTCAACATGAGTACGATATGATTTCAGTTTGCCTGTAATCCCTAGTGTCTTCACGTTAAATGAATTTATTTTTCCTCAAATAAATGGGTATACTTCTCTACTTTGTATATTTCATATAATGTTCATCATTTGAATGCTCATCATTTGAATGTGCAGGTAAAGTTTTAGTTTGAATGTATATACCTGGATTACAGCAACTTGTTGTTGCTACTTTTGATTGGTATCGGAATAAATGTTAGTTGCAAGCCACAAATTATTGTACCAGGTTAACACTTAAGTTAATTTGAGAGAAAAAGAAATGTTTAGATAATTATACAGAATGGTGGTAGTTTGAGTCATATTGTTGTCGTGTATAATGGGTTTAGGGTTGGTTTTATAAAAGATTTTTAAGGGGCTATGGAAGTATTGCAATAATCTTGTTGAGCGCCAGGAAATCAATTTTCAAGTTCTAATTTTAGGTATATATATATATATATATATTTATATATAAGGCGCTTCCAAAATGTAACCCACAAGAGTACATTAGGTATCTTCTCTTTTTGTTGACTATTTACATTGTATTGCAGGTGGTTCCCTCCAAAGTCTACATCAATAACACTCGAACCACTCTATGAAATTCTCAGCTATTATGTGAGCTGTTCAATTGATGGAAATGATGCGTTTATTAGTGCGCAAAAATCAGTACAATTTCCGCACAGCAGATAGACATACCTCGTATATGGTATATTTAGTAGCTCTCTATTGCTTGTCATTCAATGGATTTAAATAGCAACCCTTTGACTCAATGACTCAAGGTCAGGTCAAGAGATGAGTAGCAACAAAAATTAGCTTAAACAGATGGATTGGGTTAAACTCTTGACACATAACATAGTCAAGCATTGTGTTAAATGAGCTACCTTCCCACTAGTGAAAAGTGGTGGATGTTATTAGGGCTTTGTTTTGGGAATTTTCTTCTGTACATGAAAACTTCCAATCAGCTTACAAGGCATATCATAGTACTGAAACTGCACTACTAAAAGTCTCAACGGACGTTTTG
>JASKDV010137952.1:0-14043 GCA_032466395.1 Aegires albopunctatus | reverse complement strand
ATAATAATATTAATAATAATAATAATAATAATAATAATAATAATAATAATAATAATAATAATAATAATAATAATAATCATCATTGATCAAATACCTTGTAGTATACGTATGTACAGTTGGTTGTGAGTTTAGGCCACGTTGATATTGAGGTAGGGCCTACCATTAATTTAGTCCGTTCCAATTCCACGCAATTGGGCTTTGGTTTATCTAATCTTCTCTAATGGCTTGATTAAATTTTAGAAACGTGTTTTCAAAAATGAAATAAATAGGGAAGAAAAAATATTTTTCATTCCAACTTCCCGGATCTCTCTTCCGTTCTATGAGGTAATTCTAATAATTCTATGCAGATGATATTCTTTGTCACTGAAGCTATGAGCTGAGAAACCGATATTTGATTGTATCCATTTCTGAATTGAACGGTAATTAAGTTTAGTTTACTTACTTAACTGAATTATACTGTTATGAGACAAAAGTTAAGGCCTCTGATTTTGGTTCCATTATAAATAAAATTCAAAAATGATTTTTGTTATTTATTGTTAGTTGTTTTTTTTAAGTAGCTTTTAGCGGAATTGGGGCAATGCAAAACATTATTGGTGCCCTTTTCCGTCTAACGAACATAATGATGTCTTTTGATGAGTGTGTTGACAGTTTGAGTTGAAATACATTGACATGTCGTATAGCTGAATCGCAAAACAATGGCATTGCCTAATGCTGCATAATGTTGCATACTCAATGATGACTTCACCTCAAAATAGATTACAGTATTAATATTTCACTGTGTTATTTCATCAGTTATTTTTAGCGTTAATTTTAATAGTGACTGAGCGAACTACATGTACATCGATACTAAACAATGATGGCTTGGCACCTGTAAGATTTTTAAGAAGATTTTAATGAATGTTCAGTCAAAATCTCTTCTGAAATGTTTTGCTCTCACAATTATGATCGCTTCCTTTTATGAGATGTTTGAATATGATTGTACAAATACATGATTGATTAAAATGGCTCGAAGTGAAAAGCGGACCTTGACTTGTATCAATTCTTGGAAAAGAGCGAACTATGGAAGTTCGAGTATAAAACTTCATTCGCAACGATACGCGGACAGTCACATTCAGTACTGATTCAGCCATCTCTCATGACAACAATAAAGAAGCTAGCAAGGCCGATCAACATCGCCAAGCCTTCTCTCTCTCTCTCCCTTTGTGCGTCCTCTCAGGTTGTGCCAACACCTGGTGCAAGTAGACGACGTAAGTTTTGCAAATTCTAGATCTAGATCTAGATCTAGAATCTAGATCTAGATTCTATTTATGGTTATTTTAGATCTAGATCTAGATAGAAATAGATCTAATAAGTTTTAGACAGATTTCTTCAGAAATTAAATCTAGAAAAAAACAAGGCCTCCTTAATTCAGATCTTGGTTCACTCGGTCTCATCAAGGGACTTTATTAAATCTAATCAGAACATTTTCCCCACATCAAAAGCAACTGACCGGACTTATCTTGATAAGTCTGGTTTTCATTTAGGTTACAATTGACGCTACTTTCATTTATCTGGTTGGTTTTCATTTAGGTTACAATTGACGCTACTTTCATTTATCTGGTAGTCAGGTCATCTTTAAAAACAATCTTACCACTTTTCGCATCATTTGCAACAGGGACACTATGACATGTGTTCCAAAACATCTATAAGGCAATAACTCGACAAGGTATCAGACAGGCCTTCGTCTGTCCTTTGACTAGGATGCAGGTGCAAGTGTCGTGTCATTCACTTCTTGTGACGGGTGATTGCGTAAACTTGTGAATGAATGAATCTCAGCTGGACGTTAATTAATGCAAGAGATCTTTATATGTAAAAGTTGTCGTCACCACTACATATCACACCAACCCCCTTCGTTCAAGGTGTTGGCTTAGGTGTTAATTTTGACCAAACATATTGTCTATTTGATCATTGATAAAAGCATGATCACAATTACTCTTTTTAATTGATCCAAAGCTTGGATATTTAGTCATAGCTCGCAGATCTTCTCACCACTAGACCCTAAGACCCTATTCAACGTCAGACCTTGAGGGTCGGTATGAAATGACAATCGGAGATAGGAAATGACAATCAGAACCAATCAGTTTTTTATTTTTGTAAAAAATCTATCGCTAACCCTACCCTAATTCCCGACCGTGTCCCTAACTCTAGCTAATGGCTGCACCCATACCCCCCTTCTTCCCTTATATTTTTTAAAAACCCTAGCTAGTGCTGGGACCCGCCTTTTTCTTTGGCATTGTCGTCAGCGAATGTGTACGACTGATACTACTCTCTCCTTTATTTGATTATTTAACACTTTAGACGATAAGAACTCACAAAATGAAAACACATCATGATCATTAGGGATACAAGCTCCAATTGGTTCCGATTGTCATTTCATACTTACCGGACCTTGATGCCATTTCAAATTTTAAAGAAAGAAATCAACTATGCAAAGGACAATCACGTTTTTTTTTTAAGGAGTAATTGTTGAAAACAGAAACCTATCAGACCCCCTCCTACCACCCATAAAATTTGTTTTTAATAAGCACAAAAAACAAAACAAAACTACTCTTAATCAAGCACCCTCATTGTTTTGGCAGGGATGGTGTACGTATAACGTGTGTATTACATTGTAATCAGTGCCACTTCAAATGCACCCGATTTACGCAATAATTTTACGTTCTGAGGCCGTCCCATGCATGATATGCAATGTGCACGTTGACATATTATGATCTGCAATTTCCTAATCCGGAAAATTCTTTTATCCAAACAAATTGTCGGGAATGGAGGCCAGACTGTAATTTTAGTTAAATTATTGGGTCAGGACATATTATATCTATATGATTATTACTTGTTGCTTAATATCTGGATTTATCCTGTTAGATTTTTCAACATGGGGGTCAAGCTACAGCTTCAACAGCCTCAATTATGTATCAATAGTAGATCTATATTTCAGAACCAATCACGAACAAAGTATCATGGGTAGTCCAATATATGTCAACTCACTTGCACAGCTAAATTACAAATTAATATATGATTGGTGCCAATTCTCCAGGTCACACTGTATTTCAGGTTAGGATTTCATCGAATTTGAGTTTGAATTGTCGTGTTCAGTTTAGACTGTCAGCCTCTCCTGAAAAAAATGGAAAGAGAGATAGGAAGAGGGGGGGGGGGGGGTCGAGGTCTTCAATCTAGGTCAAGAGCACCGGGCAGGAACTTGGTCGAGAGTTACCTCGGAGGCCTACTTGTGGTAGATTAATAACAATAAAGAGAGCTGCAAATTGGAAGTTCAGCTGCACACTACATGCTTCTGTAATGAATTATTTAACATAATATACCGGTAATTATGTGTGCTAGTGCTTATGGTCAACATATTCCTGGGTCAGGGACAGAATGCTAAAGGTGAGATGTAAAGCCATAGAGGTGTATGACAGTGCTGGTACATGTATGTCCAAAGAGGATAATAAGTACATAGTGTTTATGTAAAAGTAAAATTTTGGGCAGATGAATAAGAGACAGGGTTTACATGGATTGACAGAGAGAAATGGGGAGAACAGAGGGAGCCTGAAATACTAGTTAAGAGAGCATTTCTTTGAATAAGAAAAAACAGAGTCTATGGTAACTGTAAAGGTACATCTCCTTATGAGTTGCTCCAAAAGCGATCAATACAGTGTAAGAGAGGCCCTCTCCTTATGCATGAAGTTGCAAGCCATCTCTTACCATTGCCCGCGATTGAGTCATATGAGGTTGTTTCAAAAATGGTTGCTCCGAAATTGATAAATATAATTTATAAGAAACCATCTTCTTATGCGCGAAGATGTCGCAGATCATCACAATCGATGGAGGCATGTAGCAATTTTTTTTACAACATTGTCTGAGGGCATCACTGATATCAATATTTACTTGCTTTTGCCTGAGTGGGTAATAAATAATCAAACAAATTTGCTAATCCCAGAAGAGGATTTAGACACTTTACAATAATTAGGCATGCACTATATTTGGGAATAAACTAAGACAAATATTTTCATGTTGAATATAAGAATCATATCATTTCTCTGAGAAACTGTTTAGAAATATCTGTACATGTGTACTAAACGATGGGATGACAGGTATGGAAAAATAAAAGTTGGTAAAAATAAGGTAGGATTTAATAAGAGTTTTGAAGAAATAGTAAAAGGAGTTTAAATAATTTAAAAAGTATGAGACTAAGAGTGATAGAGTTTGATATCTACTTATAATATGTTTAAAGAAAGACACTTTTACATGGTATACTAATTGTAGACTTCCTTAAAAAGTTCAGTTTTGAGGTTCTTTTTAAAAGAGCAATAGGATTTAGACTTCCACATAGAGAAGTAGCATGTTGAGATGATCTCTTGCAAAAATTTAGAATGACATACAGATAGTTTAAAGACAACAGCCGATGACAAGCTTATAGCTTTGGGTGGATCTCTGATCTGAATAAGAAATTTGAGGTAATCAGGGTTAAACTGTAAATACATTCAAAAGCCAATCAAGCAATTTTGAAACAAATCCTTTTATCAATGGGTAACCAGTGAAGAGACTGCAAAATAGGCTTAATACGATCTCTAGATTTTGATTTTGAAACGATTCTAGCAGCTTTGTTTTGGAGTTTTTGAAGCCTTTCAATAGTACAATTTGGAAGGCCAAAATGCTGAGAATTACATTAATCTGTATGACTAGTTAACATATGACTAGTTAACATGGAATGGACTAGAAATTTAGCAGCCTCCTGATCCAGCACATCTTTTATTTGACCGATTTTTCTTAAATTGTTGTGGATGGATTGAAATTTCGCTTTATGTTTTTCTTCATGTCAAGAAACTCATCTAAAGGCACACCAGGATTTCTAACACATTTATTATTTGAAAATTCATCATTGACAAATAATGATAGTGGTAACTAATGTCTCTGAATGTTTTTGTTTTTTTTAACACAATCATCTCTGTCTTGTCCTCATTAAATTTGAGCTTGTTAGTATTCATCAATTCTTTTATTTGTCTGGTGCACCTTTGTAGGCAAGCAATCGTATCTTTCACAGATGTGTAGAACAAAATAAAGTTTCCATCTATTTGTATTCATTTATTATTATTCATTTATTATTACTTACTTTTTCATTTATATTATAATAATGATGATAGTAGTACCGTTGTAATAATAATAATTATTATTTTATTATTATTGATATTATTTTCATTATCATCGTCATCATCACCAATATCATTTCTTTATTTCATGTTCTTATTTCAAGTTTTTCATAAGGTCTTTGATCAACTCCAACTCCATCAACACTGATGATGGATAGCTCCATGTTTATGTTCTTAGATACATACCCAATATCTATGTCATTTTGTTTTCTTTTATTAAAGCTGGGAGAATAATAACACATTTTTGACTATAGCATTCCGTAACAGAAGAGAACTGCTTTCCTCTTGATACTATACCATTGCCTTTCCTCATCAATTCTATCTTTTGTTATCACAGATGGTCACACATAAGGAGACGGGCCTTGAATATGGTCGCTAGTCATCGCCGATAGTCGTGTCACATCGCGTATATAAGAGACATAACCTAATAGTTGGATCTAGCAGTCAATTGAAGTAACAGTCACTTTTGTATAGTGCTGATATATAAGACGTAACTCTTCTAATGGCGCTTAATAATTACTATAGTACTCCTTTAATCCATAAATACAGAACCCATAGAACAATATTTTACTTTTTCCATTTTCCCCCAGATCAAAATGACATATTTTTATTCCTGTCGTTGTTGTTGGTAGCATTTCGGTGTATAATAGATTCAAATACTTCATGTTTTTGTTTTTTTATTCTTGTTGATTTAAAAGACCTATTATTAACTTTGTATACTTTTATCCCATCTTCCCTTCTAGTCATGGCATCATCAAGTTCAGAACCAAAACCTATTCTGACTTTTGGCATCATCAGTGATGTTCAATATGCTAACATCAACAATGGACTGGACTACTCTAAAACAAGAACACGATACTACAGGAATGCTTTAAATCTTTTGAAAAATGCCATTAATGACTGGAAGTGCAGTCAGAATCCAGTTTCATTTGTTCTTCAGTTAGGGGACTTAATTGATGGTTGGAACAAAAGATCAGGAGGTGAAGTGGAGAGTAAAAAGGCCTTAGATACCGTCCTTCATTCCTTCAAAACCCTACACTCTCCTGTGTATCATTTACTAGGCAACCATGAATTTTATAATTTCAACCGTTCATATCTTCGCAATTGTCCTCTCAACAGTGCCCTCTCCATAGACATCCAGTCAGGATCAGACAACTTATATTACACATTCTTACCTCATCCAAAGTTAAGATTTGTGGCAGTAGACAGTTATGAAGTCAGTTTATTGGGTTATGCAGATGATCAGGAGAATGAGAATTACTTGAATGCAAAAGAGATGTTGAGTTCCCACAATCCCAATGAAAACATTAACAGTCCTACTGGATTGGTTGGGTATGAAAGGCGCTGGACAGCCTACAATGGTGGTGTTAGCCATAAGCAACTGCGGTGGTTGTCAGAGACTCTGAGAAAGGCTCAAGCTCAGGAAGAGAATGTTATCATTGTTTGTAAGTTACAAAGTAAATATACCAGACATTTTTAAATGTTTCAACTTTTCCTACTATCATTAGATCAGATCTAATGAATTCTATTTGATTTTCAATCTGTGGTGACAAAACATTCAGCTGTCTTCTGAAAGTATTTTGAAATAAAAAAAATGTATTTAGGCTACTTATTTTTTATTGACTTTTTGTCAAAATAGTTTGGGTAATGTCAGTCATGCATTGGACATTAGTCCTATCATTATAGGCAATGGGTTTAGTATGTTGTTGGGCTTTTTGGTTTTTGTTTTTGTTGTTAAGTTTTTTTTCATTGTCTTAGGAGAATATTCAGTCTGGGCTCTCTAATCCGAACACCTCCGTTCCCGGAAATTTGTTTGGATTACGGAACTTTTCAGATTAGGGAATTGCTGACCAAATGTCAACGAGCACTTGTACATTGCATGATCATTCGAGCGAGGGCCTCAGAACATATAGTTTTGTAAATCGAGTGCTTTTGAAGTGGCACCGACTACAATATATACACATACTTACATCATCACCTACGCCATCGCTTCGAGAGATTCTTAATGTAGCCTTGGTGCGAAAAATGTAAACAAACGTGAGCACATATCACAGTGTCTCTATTGCAAGCAAAAGGTGCGAAAAGCTGTATGTTTATGTTTAGAAATGATCAGACAAATAAAAACCAGACTTATTAATTAAAATAAGTCCGATCAATCGCTTTTGATGTAGAAAAAATGTACGGATTAGAGCAGCGAAAGTAGTGATTCGTCCCCCCCCCAAAACGGGTGTTCGGATCCAGAATTCGAATGTCAAGATAGCATACTCAGAAAATCAGATTACAGGGGTAATCAGATTACAGAAGTCCGGATTAGAAAGACCAGACTGTATCTAAAATTGTTGCAAATCATGGAAACTATTTTTACATTTTTCCTTATATTGCTGTGGTGGTTTTTTTTTATATAATTCATATAATCATAAGGTTAAAATCCCACCTGCTACATAGATGTCTAATATGTATTCATCTTATGAAGTTGCTGCAGCAATATGGATTGGAATGATTTCAGTGGGTTCATAATTCATCCCACATTTTGTTTGTTTTGTTGGGGTTTTTTTGCTTGCACAGTACACTCATCATGAATGGGAGGAAAGGATAGACTAGTTTTTCAGATTTAATTACTGTGGGTCTGCTTAAGGTAACATATTTTTAAGACTAGAATGTTCAGAAAGGCCCATCTGAGGCATTAACACCTTATCCAAATCAATTAAGACTATTTTATAAAAAGAGGATTAAAAAAAGTAGAGGGTTTCACAGTTTATCTTATCTAATTATTTATCTTAAGAATACAAAAGAAAATCACAAAAAAATTTAAAACATTTGGGGAGGTTTTAGCCGTTCCATTGTGAAACTATGGATTTGTGCTGATTATATCATTTACTTGTGACAATAATAACTTCAAAAGAGTATTTATTTTCCATTAATTTTTCTTTCTTCTTAATCTCCCTAGCTCATGTTGCCTTTAAAACTGCCTTCAAAGATTACACCACTTGTTTGTCATGGAACTATGAAGAGGTGCTGGAAATCCTTCACAGTTTTGACTGTGTTATAGCTGTCATTGCTGGCCACGAGCATGATGGGTATTATGAGGAAGACAGTAGCGGTCTAAGACACATCACTTTCCCAGGCATTGTGGAAACCGTCCCAGAGGATAATGCTTATGGTACTGCAAGTCTTTGGAATGACAAAATAACAATATCTGGCATAGGGAGGGTGCCAAATTATGAAGTATCTTTACGTTTTAATATATGATGTTTTTTACTTTTTCTTTGATTATGCAATGCAAGAATTTGTTTAGGAGACATAATATCTGTAAATACTTGAAAGAGTTTTGCCCGTTGGTATGGAGAAATATTTTTCTCAGGATTTCTTTGGCATCAAATGAAATGCAATATATATTATATGTCACAATTGTCATAACATATACTACACTCTATTTTTTGCTTACACATTTGTTATCTAGATCCAAAATACTTCTGAAAAGAGAATCATTATATCATGTGATTGAGGAAACTAATGTTAGTGCTGGAATTATATGAAATATGGTCTCCAAGGGCAATATGGGATTACTAATTGTTTTAAGTTTTAATGTTTAGGAATGTTGAAACCTATTTTAAATCAGTAAAACATTAATTGAATAATTTGACACAACTTAATACAGTAAAACCTCAGTTTAAGGTTCTGCCTGTGGATCACAAAAATTGTACATTGTTACCTACCTGTTAGCTGTCAGCATCACTGTTGTCGATGGTCGCTGCAACACTGTTGACAACCTGACGCCATTCTTTTCGGTTGTTGGTCTTATCAACCACCTCGTGCATGTTCATCCCTGTGATGTCCTTCAGATTGGAGAGATATGACACTGATGGTCTTCCTCTTTTTCTCCCTGCCTCTATCTTTCCCTGCAGTACTGTTGTTTACGTAACCAATGTTAATTCAAAACTCTGCGATGATACATGTACCTGCTAAAACTAAAACAATATTAACTGAATTAACTCCCAATTTTCTGCAAATACAGCCTCTTAACTGTTTGGAACAGGGTCTACAGGAACGGCTTGTTTTATTTAGCTATTTGTTTTGTTTTTTAACAAACAGTGTTGATAGTGGAAATATTGGCCTGCTTCCGTCCCCTTAGAATTTGTGAAATTACAATCATTGTCTCTTGAAGAGAGGTAGCTTTACTTTTTAATGCCATGATGAATTTGAAGGAATTGATGGAAGATCAAATTTTAAATTAAAACGTATGTGTAAAAATAAGAATTTCTGAGACCAAAGTGATCAAAAAGCGGTAAAGAGAAAATGAAAGTCAATCACAATGTGGTCTTCTTAGTCTCAATCTACACCTATACAAACCCCTATCATTATATTACATCTACATGTATGTGCATTTTAATTGGTCAAAGAAATCCTACACTTCATTATGTTTTCCAATGATTGAACAGAGGAAACCAGTGGGAGTGAATCAAGTCACACTCCTAGTCATTGCTCATTGTCTTTCATATTACCACTACCTTATTCAATAGGGTAATAGACTTAAGTCTCAGAATAAAACATGGTGTTCACCTGCAAAATGCTGACATCTTAAGATCTAAAGATACGAGGGAGCATAAGTACATCTCATATTATGATGCAACAATAGTTTCCCTGTACGATCATTTCTAGAAAGGATTTGTGATGCACGGTCAGGTGTGAATATGTGTTTCTAGCTTCCTCAAGACCATGGCGAACCTATACTTCATGCCACTTGCCCATAATAATATTATGTCATAGTAGAAGGGGTCCTGTAAAAGTTGTTCTATTCATGTTTAAATTCAATCTAGTGATGAGACTATCGAGTCTTGATACTTTGGGAAAACAAGTCCATTGTAAAAATGGTTTTTAATGAAATAATGTTCCAAAAAAGGCCGGTTGCATCCATAAGTACATTGAGTATGTTGTAGATCAGATGGTTTATAAAGAAGAAACAACTTTGGGACTCAGGACATCCTCAAAAAGAGTACATTTTCATGGTTAAATCCCTTCCTTTGTAAGTCAAAGTTGGATAATATGAAGTTTTCATACATCCCAAGGAATTTGAATTAAGAGGTTTGCAATGTTTTGCTTTGCATTATCTTTCTACAGGTGCTGCTGAGTCAATGCTAATTTGGTACATTTTACAAGTAAATATGCTTTTTGATCCAAACCATATTAATCTACTTTAAGGAATTAAAGAACAGTAGAGAATTTACCTTTTGTAAGCAAAAGTTGCTAAGAAGTAAGATCTCCCTTAGGGATTGACATAATAATATTACCTTTCGCTGTTCTTACAGTTTTTTAATTACATGATGGATTCTTTCATATTACAATTTCCATAAATGACATTATTTATGTTTGTTAAAGAAACATTAAATAATTAAAAGAGAAATTTAGATCCCATTATGTAAAGCATGCAACATTTTTCTAATTCGAAGACATGGATGATATTTTACCTTTCAATACCAATACTTTATAAAGTTTTTTATCCCATGGTGTAGAGTTAATCAGAGAAAAGGGCATGTTGACAGCCTTTTAATTAATAATTTTAATTAGGTAATTGTCTTTCTTTTTTTGTGGGTGTGAAAAATGTTCATATAAAATGAGAGATTTTTTAGACAAAGTTTACTTCTGTGTAGATTATTTTATTATTTATTTAAATTATTGCATCACATCTTGGGCATAATTAGTTTTATGGTGTTTTGATTTTTTTCAGTTGAAGATAGATAGATCATATTTTTTTTTTAATGAAAATGATACATATAATGAGATTTATTTTCACTTTGCTCCGCTAATTCCCTGGTGCTTGAATTTGGGAGAATGAAATTATTGGTTATGTACTTAATAAATGGTTTTTACTGCAAATAAAAGATATTTTTACTTATATAAGGAAGATACCATCAATGCCCTTCACAAAAGATCTCTTCTATTATTATGTTGTAATTTATTACATCATTAATACTTACATTATGTGTCATGAGACTATTATAGCCACTCCCACCCACCTCTCTGTTGCTTTTGTTATAAGAAATCAAGAAGTCTTTTTACATTATTACACATTTTAAAATATCATTGCAGCATCATTCAATTAATGAAGATTCATGTAAAAATTGTTGTTTCTTTATATGATGTTTGTTTGTTAGGCTGATCAAGTCAAGTGATTGAAAATGTAATACATTGTGTCGTATGTATTGTTCTCATCATTATCACAACCCTGTACCTGGTTAAAAGTTTCAAGTGTTTCATTGTTTTTGGGTGGTTTCATCACTTTACCAACTTTTGTCCACTCTGATAAATGATAACTATGTTTTAGCTTCTTTTACTGATTTAGCTTATCTTCCCCCTTATATCTTGCTGCACACTGTAAATATGATGAACTACATTTTAATATTAATTTCTAATGGTTACACTTAAATTCAAAGCACAGTTATCTTCCAGATTTATGATATTGGCTTGGGTTTTGTGAGGAACTTTTTTTCTAATCTTTTTTATTTTTTTAATGATGATCTATAATGCAATTGCCTGATCCAGCAGTTTCAACATTGATTTGCCTATATGTGATACTCTCTTACTTTTAAGATAAAAGAGAAAAAAAATATTGTAATATGACCGCAGCACAAACCATGAATTTATTCTGAAGCAGGGATTGTAGGCCTATTTTTTTTTTGGGGGGGAGGGTTTAGTGGAGCATTGATACTTATTAGCAACATTGCTATTAATTAGTATGTGATGTATAAAAAGCCAGATCAAATAATGTGTAACTGGCCTATATTCCTTTATAAAATTTGGCACAATAACGCTATTCAACTAGATTTGTGAGCTTGCCTGACGAAATCAGTCACATAGTGAAAGGGGTTCTTTTTGTTTGAGAAAAACCCATTTTTTATGAAATTTCTGTTTTTAACTTAAAACTCGTGAGCAACTCTCTATATATCATCTGTTGGCATATTTTGAGTGACTTCAGCTTCTAAAATATATAGCCTACAGTCCTCTTCAGCTTATAACCCGTCCCACGGTTGACACAGGTACTGGGTTATTAGCCGGAGTGGGTTATTGGGTATATATGCAAATGTAGGTAAAAGGTTATTTTTTTTAATTACTTGGTTATGCCCCTCTTTTGCAGCATAAACTGACATGATCCCGTTGCCCTGTTTCATACACCTTCCTGTGTTAACTGGACTGTTTGGTTTTGTTTTGTTTTGTTTTTGTTTTTTGTTCACGGCAGGTGTGAACCAGTTGGCTTCAGGCTACGCCCTCCACCCAAAGGTTCTATCCCTCCCTGACCATGTTTTTTGTTGTTTTTTTTTAATTGTTTTCATTATTTTATAAGAACTCCACATATTATGTACATGTCATGTAATGACTTAGGAAGGAGAGTGATACAAAAAATTTTTTAATGGGAACCATTCATGATTGCAAACATTTGGTCTAATGTTGTTTACTTTTTCTTTTCGTGGCAGGCTCTTAGGACTTCTTTCTCCAGGGTTTTAAATTGAGGCATCAGGCAACTTTTTCCAGTGTGTTGGAGAAATCGTTTCATGGTATTGATTGATGACAGCAGCTCTTGTTTTGTTGGTTCAGCTGGCCCTTCATCTTCTACTTCTGGGTTGTCAAGTTTTCTTCTCTTAACCTCCTGAACTATCTCTTTGTCGGTAAAATCGTCTAAAGTTCTAAATTAGCATCTTGGTTTACAATTGCCTCAAATTCGGCGGAGGAAAGGTTACCAGGTGGCTCTTTCAATGTGTCCTCTTCCATTTCTTGTGTGATGATGACAGTCTCCACATCACCTACGAAACCAGCTTTGGCAAAGCAATTTTATTATCGTTTGACCTTTCACTTCTGTCCAGGCTTCACTCACCACGAAAAGTGCATCACAGAGATTGATGTTCTTGATTGCCTCGACTGCTTTTTTTGATTCATCAGCATCCAATTCTAATTCAGCGATTTTGCGTTCGTTTATTCATTTTCTATATTGACCTTTAAGGTTCTTTATGACTCGTGTGTCCATCGGCTGAATGGATAATGTTGTGTTTGGCGGGAGGAACATGACCTCTATGTTTGTAAAAGACATGTTGGATGGATGGGCACTGCAATTGTCAAGCATTAGAAGAATGTTTCGTCCTTGGCATCTCAATGCTCTGTTCCAGTTTTCCAAATGATCTTCAAAAATTCTTCCAGTCATCCAGGCATGTGATGAGTGAGTGTAAATGATTGGTAACGTTGACATGTCCCCTTGGGAAACAACGAGGTCGCTTGGATTTGCCAGTGACCCTTAGTTTTTCTTTTTCTGTGCCCGACATGTTGGTGCAAACGAGAACCGTTAATCTTTTCTTCGCTTTTTTTCCTCCACTTAGTTTCTCATTGATTGGTGCATAACCACGATCTGGTAGCCCTTTGAAATAGAGTCCGGTCTCCCCTGCATTAAAAATGTTGTGTTCATCATATCGTTGAAGAAGCCAGGGTAGGATTTCTTGTGTAAAATTATCCGCTGCTGCAACATCCGTTGCCTGATTTTCGCCATGCTTCTGTGACGTTCTTTGAATTTGTTGAGCCAACTTTCAGATGGGGTAAAGTCATGGCCCATTTCTCTTGCATATTCTGCAGCTTTTGTCTTTAAGATGGGTTGATTTAATCGCGCATCTTGTTGCAGTTTGGGCTTAATTCAAATGAAGAGTGCTTCATCAACGTCTTCTTCTATAAAGTGGCGTTTTCTCTTCTGCTATAAATTTCTATTTGGTGCACTTTCTTTTAAAGTTTCGCGAATCCTTGCAACAGTGGTTCTATCTATGCCGAATTTCTTTCCAATCTCTGTAAAATTTACTTTGTTACATCTCTCATGCGATAAAATTTC
>JASKDV010137841.1:0-12500 GCA_032466395.1 Aegires albopunctatus | reverse complement strand
TTCGGCCCATCTCGTCCAGGTTCCTGCAAATGAACACTGTATCAGATAGGCTCCTCAACTGTTGGGATGCCCTATGGCTCTATTACTCAGCATTCCTGTCTGTGGAGGAGAGGAAAAGTTATGCAGGGCAGGTGAAGGCTGTGCTGGACAAATATGAAGTGTCTGCTGAGAACCGCACTGAGCTCTGGAGCATCTTGAACCTGCAGAAGAAGCAGGCAAAATCAGACGCCAGTACTGATAGGAAGGATAGGATACTAAATGCCCTATTCAAACACAGAGACAGAACTCTTATTATCATCAATCTGTACAAAGGGATTACAGAAAAGTTTCTGTACTTTGTGAAGAAATACCAAGCAAGTAAGCCACTGATGCATGAACTGCATGGTGATTTATTCAGACTGGTGAAGGAGTTCTTTTCAGGATTTATCAAATCTGAAGTGATACCTGACTACAGCGTGAAAAAGCTCCTGGAGATTGATGTTTCTTGTGCCAATAATCAATTAAAGGATAGAAAGCTGGGTGTCGGCAAATACAGCACTCCAATCCTTTTCTCTTGCTTCAAGGACAAAAAGACAAATGCTGTATGGCTGGAAAGTTTCTTCGTGGCTCTCAGAGAAGCGTACTTAGCTTGTGCAGATGGGCTGAAGAAGTTACCTCTCACCAATCCAACATTGACAAATCTCTCATATTTATGTCCTAGTCTCCAAAAGAACAGCAACACTCCTAGAGCTTTCTGTTCCCTGGCTGAGATGCTGCCAAATGTTTTGCCTCCATCATACTTAGGCCATTTAGATGATGAAGTCAGAACATACTCAGTTGATGAAGTGCTTTCTACACTGCCAGTTGATGAGGAGGACTCTGATTTCAGGTTAGATCATGATTGGTGGGTGAATGTCATGCAGAGAAAGATCAATGGTGAAGTGAAGTATCCAGTGTTAAGCAAATTAGTGAAAGCAGTCCTCACAATTTTCACTGGGCCTCTGGTTGAAAGCAGTTTCAACATTATGGACGACATAATGGAGAAAGATAGGATCAGACTAAACACCTACAACTATGAGTCCTTGGCTCTCATCAAGTCCTCCCTGTCAGCCCATAAACAAACAGCTGTAGACAGCGACATTCCAGAAAAAATGAAGAGTGATGTGTACAACTCTTATCAAAATTATGAGAATTACAAAGAATCTACAAAATGTCTTGAAAAGCCAGCCATGAAAATGAAAACCACCAAAGACAAAACTGTCTCTGCACCAATCTCTAGAGCTTCTCTTATTTCATGTCCCATTCCACCCCCTTTAAGTTCAGCCTCTCCTCCATCATCTACCAGGACTTCTCCCAATACTTCTGAATCTCACAAAACTGCCACAGCTGAATCAAGTGTTGCAGTAACAGTTAACAAGCCTGTTGCCCAGTCCATGAAAAGGAAACAAGGCCAAATCATGGACTTCTTCTCAAAAAAGCCCAAAATAGCCTAACTCTATCACTGTTAGGCAAAAGACTGTGATAGGACACTTTCCCTTTCTTCTTTTTATCTTGGAAAACTTTAGAGGATATTTATTTGCACACTTTACAACACCACCAATGGTGATACTTTTGGAGTACTTGATACTATCACCACTTCTGAGGATCCTTATTGATTATTGTTATGTTTGACAACACCAATGAGGCATCATTTGGGAGGACTTGCTATCAGCCTGGAGTAATCTGATCATTTTCAAACTGCCTACAAAATGAAGGCTGAAGGTGAGCTGCATGACAATTTGTTTAATTTTTTGATTGGTATTCATACTCTTCTTTATCTATCTCCTCCTAGTTAAGCACCAGTCATCAACTAATGCCCCTCTTCCCACCATAATTGGTATAATGCGCTTATTTTTTCCACTTCATATTGTGGCTAAGCTTCGTACATTTTGTCGCAGGCTTTTTGAGATTTTACAGGTTGTCTGCAGGCTTTTTGAGATTTTACAGGTTGTCTGCAGGCTTTTTGAGATTTTTCACTTGCATCCATGAGTTGTTCCTTGCAAGACTTCCAAAAAAAGCTCCAGGTCTATGGAAGGAAGTGGTGGAATGATTCTTCACAGCTTGGGGTCCAAGGTGATTGCGATACTTGTGCAATTCATGTTTAAGCACACTGTCCAAACCAGGCACCCCACTCAACTGGTTGTTTAGGGTTAGATTTAAATTTAGACTCTTAAGCGCTCGGCATGCTTGTCAGTTTTCATGTGATTATCCACAGATGATTTTCTGTGATTACTGTGATGGTCTAAAACGATGTTGCAGGCATCACAAAACAATTTACTTCTAGAAACATATAATATATATTATATGTAGTCTTTAGAAACTGCCTATGACGGTCCCCAGGCTGTAGTCTTAGACTTAGAGCCTTTCTTTGAGGTATCATTAGGCATAGTGTTTGATACTCAGATTAGAAAACGCGTAAATTTGATCGAGATGAAGAGCTTCAGGTTGAGTCAATCAGATTGAATTTTTAAACAAAGAATGAATTATTTACTTCCTGTGTTGTCATGGGAAGTTACTTGCGAAATCTTAATAAATAATACTCATATTAATAGTGTTGTGGCACTGGCAGTAGCATTTTCCAAAGATGCAACAAAATTGCGATAAGTCGGAAAATTTGCGGCCGCAAGCGCCGTGGGGACAGCATTAAAATTAATATGCGTTCAAATATGGCATCTTCAAAATGTCACAATTGAACTTGAACTAGTTGAACCCTCAAAAAATACCCCAATTCTTGCCAACTTTTTCCTATATAGCTATAATAAACAATATTACTTTACTAAGGTAATGGCAATGGACTGGTTTTATTTTATCTTATGTGTCTAGAGAATGTGCTTGTACCAATTTTGTTCAGATTGCACGTCTTACAAAACAAGTTCAGTCCAGTTTACGTTTCTGACACACTTCAGCCGCCATCACCTTTTGAGAATGGCTCATATCCACAATCCTGATCTATGGGATTTACACATGGGTTCCCCTGGAAGTGAAAGTTTTTTTTTTCAACTGTACTTTCTCATTGATTGATCAATTTGTTGTTACGGTGTGTGGAGCAATCTTGACTGATAAAGGTATGTTTTTTAGCACTCGCTCAGTTTGCACCTGTGCATGGTGTGGAAAATGCATATTATTTTTTATAATATGTGTAAATTGATGTATGTAGTAATAGTATGATGTACAATATAGATTATAATTATAATGTATGTAGTAATGTAGTCTTTCTCATAGATTCAACATTGCACACTACTACTACTTGGAATTGAACTTGAACATAATATATTGGTAAAGTTAAAGGTATTATTTGGCCTGTCTCTTAATCTCCATACAAGCCAAATGTCAACTACTACCATAAATGAAAATGCCAGATATATTTATGTACATGTACCAAGGTTCTCATTTTGCTAAAATAAATAGACTAATCAAGAGATCTCCAGCTCTTCACTGCCATAAGTATTGATGGGTAATAATATCCTGCCCCACTATTACCAGTATCAGTCAGTACTCATCCAACCCAGTGAGTGAGTACCCACATCTCTCTCTCTCTCATTTTTATGCATTAATATCACGTATCACCAACCAACAAATAAATCGAAATCATGTCTCAACATTGGTCAATGCTAGCTAGTTATGTGGTCAACTGCCAAGCTGTAATGTAGTGTGTTTTAAAGTTTAACGATGAAATTATGTTCTGACCGACCGATGTCTTCAGCAACTTTATTACCATACACAATATATAATAAATAGCAGGGATGTCCACTTGATTTTTTACACTTTAAAGTCATCATGCTTCAAAAACCAAGAAAATAAGTACAGTACAGGCTTTAGCAGTAGGCATACATTTAATCTCATGCCAATATTTTATTTGTCTAGTACTAGTACCTTGATCTAGTATTAATTGTAGTATGCTGGCTTTACTTTCTGTAATTTTCAGTGGTTTGTAGTTGAAGTCTAATTCATAAATAATGTAAAGAAAAATAATGTATGATGACGTTGACTTTCCATAAGCAAGGTGTTCACAAGATGTTCATTCTTTTAATAAATGGAAAAAGACCTGATCGTGGTTTATTGTATTGTGTCGTATATATTATTAGTAGTATTAGATTTAAATCAAGCATTAAGCCAAGCTTTAACGGAGCGGACATCTTATTCTTAAGCATCCAAGTACTCTTTTTCCACGAGCGAAGCCAGGTACCCCGCTTGTGATATTATAAATGAATGGTGTAATACTAATGCGTTATAGAAATAATTACTTCATACAGACTATTATTATTAAAACTATCTCAACTTAAACCCATCTCTTAAACTTCTATTTCTGCCAATCTATAATATACAAGCCATCACTTTTTAATCATAGGGTTTTCTCACTTAACTTGGCCAATGAGCAGTTTACTTTAAATTAATACTCTCCCAGTATAGAATTGGACTCCTATATATTAATATTATGTTATATCTGAAGGGGTGAAAAATATTGTAGTAGGCCTAGAACTAAAAATACTTATATATAGTCTATTATATCAGGCTACATTATGAGGGCAATGAAGTTTCATGTGTGATTTTGGATGTAAGTAAAGTCACAGTGTTTATGTATATATATAGTACTAGGTAGTGCCCTACTGATTTGTTAATGACTAATGATGTAATAACAAATGTAGTAGTACTGCTATTAAATGTATATAAACAATATCAGTCTTTGTCACACTGCCTCAAATAGGGGTCTTAGTTCTTAGCAGTATGACCAACTGGAAACATGCTTTTGGAGTGGAGGGAAAGTTTGTCGATTCTTTCTTTTCAGCCCTGACGTCACTGACATCTCAATCTCATTTACACAATGGTCTTTTATTCAACCCGGCTTGTACATTTGGAGTGAGTCAATGATTTAGAATGTTGAAATTACATGTACAAGTACAAGGTATTATGTAGTCTATATAGGTTTTTTAACTTCTCGAATCTCCTACTTCCTCATAAGGTTAAAAAATGTGGGATACCTGGCAATATCTAGACAGTGAACTTAGTGGGATTCTTGAAAGAACACTCATTCACGCCTTTCAAAAACTTTGACGATGTTGTCCGCACCACTCTAGACAAGTTTAGGGGCTTTAGGGACAGAGAGGGATAATGCTCATGACTCATACTCATAATATTATTATTATTTGTAGCAGTGCGACAAATAGGGGCAGCCAAACAATATTGCTGTGAATAATGACTAATGTGAGTGCTGAAAAATCCCTTTATTTATATTAATACAAACTTTGTTAACGAGAACTTTACAATGAGTCTCCTATTGACACCACATTTCAACTTCAATTATAATGAATTCAAACAGAAAAATCTTGACTACAATTATTTAGGCACTTATTTCTATTATTTTTTTGGTACCCATAAAAATAGCCCCACTACCGCTATTAAAACTGATACTAATTTAATCATTAATAATAATCGTAAACAATGTGATAAATATAGCCATTGCAATCACTATTGCATTAAACTTTACATTTCATAAGCCTTGTCATTGGGAACAAATAACAAGATTTCATTTGGTCTGCCTCTTTTCGTTTATCTATTCTGAGTTCTACTGCAAATAAATCAAGTTGTCAAAATCGAATCAATAAGTAAGACAGTAGTGTAATGTAAGAGAAGATGATATATTTATTAATGAAGTAAATCATCTTGACTATCTAGACGTCATAGTCTTTGAGAAATAGAACATAATATATTTCATTCTTTATAATTTATAGAAAATAAAGGCGTAAGAAAATTGAACACATTTATTATTATTAATTCATCAACATAACAATGTCAATATCATTATCAATAATTATTGGAATGGATTTTGAGATTAAAGATTGATAATTGATAATGATTGAAACAATTATTCAGATTTATTAAATTCATCCACTATACATTACTAGTACTGTACATGAATCATAAATTATAATTATAAAAATGTTAACCTGTAAAAAAAATATTTCATCTCCCAAGGGAAACATTTCTTTCATGACAGGAAAAACACAAGTGTAATATATTCATAATGATGAAATGAAAACAGCATAATATAATACTAATACATATAGAGTGCTCAACACAAAATTAAAAATATCATTGAAGCAACATCAATGTTACCACCTGTTGAGTGTTCAATCAAATACACGAAAGTTATAATTTGTGGTTTGATCTGTATTGATCTACGTTTATAATTCTTTATATATGTGTGGTGTGTGTCAGGTTCAGTGCAGCGCTGCAGGATTATGAATTTTCACATCAAAATAGCGTTTCGTAAAAATATTACTATCAATCACAATTGATTTTCTTTAGCAGGGTAATAGTAATAATATAATGCTAATATAATTTGTGCAATGTAATTTTTATATTTCGTAGTCATAAGCTTTCAAAGAAAGATTAAGATTGTATTATTTTTTTAATGCAACTTGTAGGAAGATTTTATTAAGAAGGCCAAGCAAGAATATATTTTAAAAAATAATAATGGCAATAATGCTTTCAATTATTATGTACCAATAAGTACATCAACAACAACAGTATTTTGAAAATAAGTCACAGTAAAGGCTTTTGGATGAAAGAAAGGGCATAACAATAACAATATATCAAAAATATCATAAACATGTACTATTTTCACATCAAAATTATAATCATAACATATTTTGATTGGCATCAATTGTGATACATGTGCAGTAGCTGCCACCGATAAGCATGGTCGTTGGGAGAAGGCTGGAGGGTGCTTATTGCCGATATCTCTCTCACTCGCTCCCCTCCCCCTTTCTCTCACTCTTGGTCTCCCTCTCTCTCTCACACTACACACATCCATACATGCATTGTTGACATGCACACACCACACATACCAACAAGTTCACACCTTTCCTGCTCGTCGGGACAATATCAACCTACATACAATACACTAGACAAGGCCATCACTGGTTGTTTTCCATCAGCAGGTTAAAATTAAGCATGTCTTGTCCTCTATCCTTTCTCTCTCTCTCTCCTCCCCACACCCCCTCTCCCTTTCTCTCACTCTTCACCTCTCTCACTCACACACAAACATGCACACATACACACCCACAGTTCCCCCCCCCTTTCCTGCACATTGAGTTTGACACAATATCGACCTACACTACGCTAGACATGACCATCGCTGATTGTTTCCTATCAGTCAGCTTGTCCCCTCGCTGTACATCACAATACGGAAACTACGCAAATATGGAAGTCGAAAGTACACTGTAGCCACGCCCTCTCCATCTCACTTCCCCCCCCACCTTTACGCCATCACACTTATCCTATACCAATCACATATAATTAGTAATAAGATTTAATTTTAATGGGTTTAGTAATAAATGCAGTAAGAAGTTTTTCTCGAGATCTTGGTGATCCAGACATTGCAATTTATTAATACATATTATGCTGCGTCGTTTGCTGGAGCGTGATTGAGGCCGAGTGACCGTGCTTAACAGCGTGTAAGTTATATAGCAAAAAATTGGTCTGAGTAAGTTGGCGTGCTTGAATCTAAAGCATGTGCTTATTATAGGCGGCAGCTACTGTACATTGTACTATCAGTATCAAATCTAATTAAACGTATCTGTGTACCTTTAGATCTGGTAAGCCTACCATTAAAAAAAAATTTCAGAATTTATTATAGACTGTACATGCATGTAATTTTGTGCCATGATTGTAATGTAGTAAAATATAATTATAATTAATAATTTTAAATTTAAAGGCTCTATCTTGCAAGTTGCAATTCTTTTGCAAGATTTTACCCTGTGCACACTAGATCTAAATTTTAACTCAGGTTTTCAATCCTTCATAGATTAATTGAATGACAAACACAACAATGCACGATTCACAACAGAGTTAGCCTTACTTAAAGTAAGTTATCAAAGTCAACAATGTGTAAGATAAATTGGGTAGTTTAAGTAAAATAGGGTTTTTAAATAAATACTACCATTAATTAAAGACAATAATAAAGATCATGAAATAACCCAGAGAGATGCAGACAAAATACTTATGAAGGAAAGAAAGATTGGGTCGAACTTTGTTGAAGATTGCCACCCCGATTAGGGCGAGGTGACGGGGCCATCACAGAAATCACGGTTTCATTCCCTTCTGCGGCACTGGATTTGTGATTACGTATAATGTAAAAAAATAAGCAAAAGTGCAATGCATGTTGGCTGTGTGGAATGCCCATTGCTGTATGTGACTGTATGACGGCTGTTTGTTTAACAATTAACAGTAACACGAGGCACTTGTCAAGAATGTGGGAGTTCCTAACTAAAACTACTATGTACTACTAAAATACTAAAAAAAGGCTTGACTGTGTGTAATGGAGAGATATATTGAGTAGAGTGATTGACTGAATCAATGTAAGCCTACTGTATTCAATTCATTTCATTTGCCATGCGCAATACATACTGGTATTATAAAGCACAGGAAAAATGTTTTTATCCTTGATTTAGAAATATGAAATGTATTAAAGTTAAAGAAAGCATACTGCCTATTCAGAAGTAAAGTTCTGAAACAGGTCAATGAACAAAAAAACTTCTATCAGAGAGTAGCAAATTTGTTAAAAACAAAATATGCTCATATTATGATAATAATAATATCAAAATATCAAAATTAAAGCCATAGGCCTTTGGATTTCAAATGTTACAAAGCAGAACTAACAACAATTCAACATCAAGAAGATCATGCGTGGAAAACTGTTAAGAAATTAGGCTCGCTATGTGCTAATACTAATATAGAGGGGATATATAAAAAACAGGAAACAGCTTTTAAAAGTAGCTCTTTACAAAGTGATACATATATTTGGACAAATAAAGACAACAAAGTGAAACAAAAACTGTGACTTAAGCTGTACAAGTAGAATACATAAGTAAAGTCAATTAATTTGTACAACTGCATAACATGGGGACTGACGAAATCTGATGAAGACAAACTAGACATTTTCCATTGAAAACAACTGAAAGACGCACGATGTAGACTTCTTGGAATCTAGAAATTCCATCAAATAAATTTATGGACTTCTATTTCACCAACATGGGACCAAAATATATTATAAAGGAAAACCAATCACCATACTGCCAGTTACACTGAATAATGATCTCACTCAAAAGAATGCTGACTGAAAGTTTGCAACCATCATCCATTGAAGACCTCAAGATCATGGAGAAATGGCAATGGAGATTATTCTGCACAAGAATAAAGAGGGCTGCAAAGTCAGACAACTATGCAAGCAGACAGTAATTATATAACATAATATAAGAATAGTCAAGTCACGTACGGTAAGTCAAATGATACAATCGATAAAAATAAGTTTTATCTGAAGTAGCTTTTTATAAAGGGTAAGTAGATATGATATTTTCTTTAGGTTTAAAGGCATTTCAATATTTCATTAAAGTTAAACCCTAGTCAAAATACAACATGGCTCAGTTGAGGACTAATTAAAGCACATGTTCTCATCATGATGGTGTGAGCCATGGATTCCAAGTCCAGTTATCATGGCAGTATAATCTCCACATGTAAAATGCATTAACTGCTATCACTTGTAAAAGCCGACTGGCAATCATATCGGAGAGCCAGGCTTGATTGGTATAACTAGCTATCCAGGAGATAGGGGATGCCACAGTACCAGACCATTCTTGAAGAAAATTAGTACTCATTTGCGTCAGCATGAAAATTATGGAAATCTTGAGGAGGAGCGGTGATCTCCAGGGTGAGAATTTATCATCATCATCATCATCAGAGTTGTATATCAGTTCTATCTCATCATTGCCCTAATCAAAAATAAATTATGAAAGAATAATTCAAAGGAATAAAACTAAAGCAACTCTGTTTTATTCTAATTTTATGAAACAAGTCCACAATATGCAGCATATAATATTTAAATATATTAGGAGTAAACAGTTATCAAAATGCAAAACCCACTGTAGTGAATGGGTACAGTAACATCTCTTATCTATTTGGTGAAGTGTCACAAAACACAACTCCCGCCTGTCAAAATTTTCCATGATTATTCGTTTATGTCCCGAGTATGTTTAGGACCACAATTGAGTATGAAATATAAAACAGACTTTGTGCACACATTTTTGTACATTTACGATAACAGTATCCACCTCCATATTTATTATATCATTTGTATCAATTTCAGCATGGCTTATTGGCATAGTGATTAACGCCACAGTCTGTGAATCACTATCAGTGTGAACCGAGGATTGTGGGACATGGTGGGTTCCTTTCCCGTTGATGACAATTTTTTCCCACTTTTTTTAAAGTTTTTTTTTTTCTAATTTGCGCTCATTTTTCAACTCTACGCCTATTCATTATACTGCTCCCTTCTCACTTTTTTTATCTTACTTACAGTATTTCCTGATAGATCTTTTATCAAATTCAAATGAATATCCGTTCATGAAACGGTAGTTCAGCTTGTTATTTATTGTTACAGGCAGGCACAATGACCTTAAAAAATCCCCTTGATGCTATTGTTTTCATTTTCATCAAAGATCCACCAAATATCCTCTTTATTCCAGGACTGAGAACAATCTTTGTAATAAATGTATCATTTTAATAAGAATAAGAGAAAGGTGTTACTGTTATTATTTCACAGTGTCCAGGACAAAATAAGTGAGTGAATTTCTTGGTTTGAAATGATTGTCCCCAATTTCAGTTTTAAAATTAGCAGGTCCATTTTAATCAATTTAAATTGTAAATAGAATCAATTTAATCTCATCAGCATTCTGGAATGGCTGAAAATAAACATTTCCAAGGTTACCTAATAATATGAAATGTTATATCAAATATAATTTCAAGTAATAAGATGTTTTATTTTATTAATAATTGCGCAGAGTGAATTTAAAAACAAAACAAAAAAGCTTACACATTGAATTTATGTTTATTTTAAAATTCCACTTATTTATCCAAGAAGGGAAATTTGACATTTGGTATTTACCATCACCGAGCGTCAGCCGTAAGAACAGCGCCGCAAGCATAGGCAATTGGTGTAAATAACCTTTCCCAAGAGTTAACCAGGGTGTCTCCAATAAGATTCCAAAATGGAGTGTAATTTTTGTAAAAAAGGCTTACCTGAAAAAAATTCTTGGTAACTTTGTTTGCAATATATATGATGCTGTAGATGCGAATAGCAAATAATCCTAGGAAGAATGGACTGAAATATAGTTTCAAGAATTGCACTGATCTTCGTGCATTTGCTGTAAAAGGAATAATAATATTTCAAAGTTGATACCTTTTATGATTGTATAAATTGGAGGTTTTCAAGTGGATTAAAAAAATTTTAAGTCCACTTATTTAATTTTCAGTCTTGTTATATTATTTAACCCATAATTAGCATTTGCACTGTAAAGCACATTATGGACAAATCAATAGTACTAATCATGATAAACAACCAATTATAAACATGACACAAATTTTCTAGAGATCTGCTGCGACTCAGTGCTTTTATTTCTAAGCTTGTTTGACTCAAACTTTCAAATTTAAAACTTTAAGTGAATTTAAAAAATGTCGTTTTGGGCATCTTAAATAATACAATATATTTTCAGGGTGTCGTTGATACTCTGCACTTCAATTTTGATGATTAATTCAAGGTATATTATATATTGCTGGTAGATACTGTAGGCCTAAATTGATTCAGTCATTTACTCAACTCTGCAAAAAATGTTATGGTACAAATAAATGTTACAAGTTAAACCATCATAGAATCTAGTGATAATAAAAATGATTCAAACTGAGAGGAAATCAAAAGTGTTTAATTATTCTATAAATACCTGAGTCTAGGTCTATTTCAAAATACAGTGCAAGCTGGTATTCGGAAAGCCGGTAAATCGAAACCACCGCTTAATTGGAAAGATTCTTCTAGGACAGAATTCTTCCTATAAAAATTATACTGGTTAATCGGAACGCCCACTGGATAATTGGAACGGTGTGGAAACAGTCCTCTTCTAAAATCTAGAAAAGTGACATTGGAATGAGAAAATCACTATAAAAATTCCTATCAACTATCAGGTGTGGCTAGATCTACCTGAATGTCATGATCATGTGAATGAGTATGAGGTAACACGATGATAGTGAATGATAGATGGCTGACCGGCATAATTGAAAATTAATCTTATTGTCCACCTGGTCCAATGACAAGAAGACGCTCTCAATGTGTGGTACGCATGTGAAATAGAGGGCGAGTTTATCACTTAAGCTCCGCCCACTTTCCTTTCTCAGTTCATATTCTTCCTCTCTCTCTCCGTTGTCTCTCTTCTCCCTCTCCTTCTTCGTTCGTTCTCTCTCTCTCTCCTCTCTTCATTGTCTCTCCTCCCTCTCCTTCTACATTCTCTCTTTCTCTCCCTCTCTCTCTCCTTTTTCCTCTTTGTTCTCTCTCTCTCACACACACACTTTGTTCTCTCTTTTTCCCTCTCTCTCTCTCTCTCTCTCTCTCTCTCTCTCTCTCTCTCTCTCTCTCTCTCTCTCTCTCTCTCTCTCTC
>JASKDV010137619.1:0-14047 GCA_032466395.1 Aegires albopunctatus | reverse complement strand
CTCTCTCTCTCTCTCTCTCTCTCTCTCTCTCTCTCTCTCTCTCTCTCTCTCTCTCTCTCTCTCTCGCTCTCTCCCTCCCCTCCCCTCCCCTCCCTTGCCCGAACCTTCTGCCTTTTGTTTTATTCCTCTTATGCCAATTACCCTGTGCATCATATAGGTTTCACCTCCTGCTTTTTATATGTGTTATGCCTTTTAAGTTTTATTTTAAGTGAGATTAGAGTTTATTAAATGCTCATCCATTGAATTCCAAATAATTTTGTTCTTCTTCTATTTCACAGCTGTGTGATTTATGATAAGAAATGAAAATACTGCTTTGACTGTATGCAGTCTCAACATCTAAAAGTACAGGATCCATTCATCATCTCTGTAGCTAAATATAAGAAAGTTCAGCGATGACAAAAAAGTGTGAAATGAAGTAAGGGATAAGAAACAAAATTTTTGTATTTACCTCTGTTCTTCATTCCTGATCCCGTTCAGCATGGGCAACTATACATCCGGCTTAGTCCGAAAGTATTACTATACTTTGCCAAACTGGAAAGCGTCCGAATGCATTGACAACAAGATTATTCACCAAAAGCAATGTGAGCAAAGTATTTTAGAGGCTGTTAACAAGGTAAAAAGATTTTAGCATTAATTAAAGCTTTTAAAAAAAATTGTTTTTTGATATGTATAATAATAAGTGGCGTCGTGGTCGAGTGGTTAGCGAGGTCTGATTTCAATCGAAGGGTTGGGAGTTTGATTCCCACTGGCGCTAGTTCCGACGTTGAGACCTTGGGAAAGTCACTTTACACGCATTTTCCTCACCCGCTGAGGTGTAAAAAGAGTTCTGAGGGCTAGATGACCGAGTGGATAGTGGCATTGCACAGTAGCACGGAAGTTCCGAGTACGCGCCCCATGACGCATCTAGTATTTTCCTTGTGCAAGATCATTTACCCCAATTGCCCTGGCGGCGCTGCTCTGCAGCCGGCGCTAGGCTTCTCTCTGTCTGCCCTCGAGAGAGGCCGAAAAATGATGTACCCTAGAGGACAATAAAGGCTTTATTTATTTATTTATTCATTTATTTATTTTTATATAATCAACTATTGCTTGTGTTCATTACGCTATACAACAACTCCATTGAGGTTCTTATCATTTTCATATCCTTCTCAACCAAAGGAGTATACAGAAGAGATTAGTAAAGAAGGGCGTTTGATTCTATACTGTGTCTCAAAAGCTTTGTCATACCAACCAATCTCAACCAATGAGAAAAGTCATACGAATGAGTTTGTTATTATGTATGTGAAAATTTGTCACTGTCTACTTTATTTCTTTTTACTCTAATAGGGCGAATTGGAAACTTTACACCGATTAAGTGAAGAAAACCGTTTTACTTTCTGGGAATACCTTGAATCTCTCAATTCGAAATCTCCACTTTTGCATCAGGCAGCAAAGAGAGGTCACGCTCACATCATACTGTAAGTTAACTACATTCAAACTTGTGATTGGGATAAAAAAAAGATTAAGATAAAAATCCCTTTATTTATCCCTAAGGGAAATTATTCTTTTGGATCTCTGCCAAGGAAAGACCAACATAATCCGGGGGCAGTTGCAGTGCAGCGCCGCAGGTGAGCAATTGGGGGTGAATTAACTTGCCCAAGGAATAAAACAGATGCCTAAGTGGGGCTTGATGAATCCGGAACCCTGGGTTACTGTGTAATGCCACTATCCACTCGGCCATCTAGCCCCCCTGAACTCTTATTACACCTGAGTGCAATGAGGAAAATGCATGTAAAGAGACTTTCCCAAGGTCTCAACTTTGGACCAAGCGCCAACGGGAATTGAACTCACAGCCTTTTGACTGAAAGCCGACCTCGCTAACCATGACGCCACCTAATCTAAGATTGTAGACTTATCGTGTTATTATTTTGTAAGCATTATTGTTGTAACTGGCACCAAACAAGTTATATATGGAAAGCTCCAACCAAAAGGTATAAGGGATTTGATATATGCTTGGTCAGAGTAAAAGGTAGAGAGCAACAATGTTTGATTGTAGTGACCAAAAATGTTATAACTAGGCTTAACCTGGCTTTTATTTTTATTCATTTTTTTCACGCTCTTAAATTAAAATGTGTTTTATTTTATTCTTATTTTTACTTCCCCTCTCCAGCAAAATAAGTCTTTTTAAGAACAAATATTTGAATGTCATAGAATGACAGCGACAATTTCTTTAAAAATAAAAGTTCCTCTGGTATAGATCATTAGAATTCTAATGGAAGCGCATAATGAGCAACCAACAATTAAAGTGGTTCAATTCTTCTTGACCACAGATTATTGAGTATTAGCAGATTTCTAATATAAATTACATATTTGCAAACTTGATTTCTGCTATTTTAATCCAAGACTAAAGCAAATTATCTGACATCAGCTACAAATTGAAGTCTTTTGGTGAACTAATATATCATAGAGAGGTTTTTTAGTTGGTATTTGGCATTTTGAAATGTTCATCTATATTTTTTAAATCACTTAATCATCTTTTTTAATTAACAATGTTTTTGAATTAACCCATGGTTTTGATCTATCTTATGTTCAGTAAAATCATGCGGTCTCGCAATTTTAACTGAATTTGAGTAAGGAACATGTGTAGCATTAATTTTATGTCGTTATGTTTTTTTGTTTCAGATTTTTATTTGACTTTGGTATGGATGTAGATGAATGTGATTCTTCGGGAATGACGGCTTTACACATGGCAGGTCAATATGTGAAGCAAAACCCCTGTATTCCACTTTTATTGAAACACTGTCGAGATATCAACAAAAGAGATGTTTGGGGTCGATCACCGCTTATGAGGGCCCTGGTATATCGCAACTTTGAAGCAGCTGAGGTAAAAAGAATGTATATGGTGTATAACCCAAGTGGAAGGGTGAATGTTGGTCCTTTTCATGAACATTTTTTAACTCTTGACTATCAAGAAAAAATGTCTTAAGCCTTCTATCTGATTCATGGTTCTTATAGCTGCTTTTGAGATTGGCCGCACATAGAAGATGGTTGTAGTTTTCAAATATTTACTATCGCCACACATTGCGGCTGATGGTATTCAAAGAGTAAAGACTTTTTCAACTTGATACAATTTGAATTGGAATATAAACGTTTACTATTCTTTCAATCTTTTTAAAATAACTATGATAAGTTACCTTTAAATTGTTCTGTAACATTCATTTAAATTAGGAAACAAGTGAATTTGAGAGAGGTTAAGTTTGTGTGGGGTTTGTTTTTTTCTTTAATCTTGACCCTATAGTGTTTCTTTTTACTAGTAAGTATGTAGAATATGATTATGTTTATACATCTATTTCTGCTAAATGAACATGAGAAACAGAATGGAAATCAGCCTTGACCATTGTCTAAAACTCTACCTGTTGGGCCAGGAGTTCCTATTCTTTTCTATGCCTATCACTCTTAGAAAACTTATTTATATGTTCTCGCACACCCTTGATGTAGATAAACATGTGATTTTATTAATTCACTAATATTGCTATGTTGCCTAATCCAAGGTTTTGTACCCCCTAAAAGGGTGAGCAAGCACCCCAGCTGGGAACCCCTGCACTAGACACTGTAGCTATACTATGATAATGTTTACGGATATCTTTCTGAAGCACAGTAAATAATCTTTATATGCTGTAACTTTCAGTCCATACATTTTTGATCAAGTAATTCTTATGAATGCTAAATTTCTTGTTTTTTAATACTATACTGCTTTTCTACTATTATTCTTTTTTCTCTCTTCAGTTGTTATTAAAAAAGGGAGCCAACCCTAATTCCACTGATTATTACGGAATGACTCCACTCAGTATAGCTATAGATTATGATATGATGGAAATGTTTCACTCGTTGGTAAGTTTTTTGTAACATTTGTTCTTCTGATACTCTCACAGCACTCATCATTGATTCATTATTTGTTCACAGATCTTTTCTTACTTCAGTATTGTCGATGGTTGAATGATTCAACAGATGAGCTTGGTAAATGGATATCTCGAGTTCAAATCGTGACTGGGAGTTTAAAAAATTTAATTTATACATTTGAAGCATGATTATTTCTTTATATGCAGTCACTCAATCAGCAAGTAAAATTTCTATAATGAATATAGCCATATTAATAATGATAATAATAGTGATAATGCTTAAAGATAAAGATAGGTTTATGGTCGGTATCTCCACTCATTGAAGACTCACAGACTTTTCATGGTTATCCCCTCAGCAGGCCATTTTGCACCAACACCTTTTCAATTCTATAGAGAGCATATAGCAGATTAGCCAATTATCAGCACTTTCCTGCTTGCATAAAGTTAAGATCTTTTTTTTCTGCTAGTATGGGATACTTACTATTGTTACACCTGAGTGAGCTGTTCGAAATGCAAGTCAAAGAGACTTTCCCGAAGACCCAACATCAGACCAAACTATACTTGCTTCATATTTGATGCTGATATCATGCCCATTTTATATGTTTACTTACTTATCCGATCCAGCAGCCTTCTGAGCATGAGTCCTTCGGCCGGTAACCATGGCATGAAAGATACAGGTCTTCTTTAGCTGTTCTGCTGTGTTATTATAAAGGGTGTTTTGTTCATCTGGTGAAGGTGGTTAAAAACTGTGAACGAATGTCCTGAACGGTTTTATATGTATGTGTTTACTAATCAATCAACATAATAAAAATTTACATTGAAAATAGCCGTGTTGCTTACATTCCTCCAAACATTCATAATAAATTAGGTACACTTACACATTATGTCGCCCTCATTCATAGCATACTCATACAGAGCAGTAGAACAGTAATAGATGTAATAAGACATATTGTACAGTTCACCTATATCAAAAGTTACATAATTAAACAAAGTTATCACAGGTTCCGTATATAGAAATAATAAAAGCTAAATTTTTAACTAAAATGCTTATCATATAAAACTGCAGGTAAATGTATTAAAATAGAAACTATCTTTTAGATTTTACATAAAACGATTATTATTTAAATTATTATATAGTCTCACAGCCTGAGAGTACATGACCTTTAAAATGTCTTACGCACGCGACAGCGGCCCCTGGGTGAAAAGCTAAAAGTATTGGTTTGCAGGATGGTGTTCATCATTTAATATACTTTATGCCTTAGTTAAATGTTGTATGTATTTTGTTTATTCAAGTCTTGAGCAGTGCACTATTCTTCATTGTTATGTGAATTGACCATTGATCAAACTAGTGTAGCATCTTTGCAAGTGGAATCACGCCTAGCTTTGACTAGCACTTTTCCCGAATTGCCAATGACTGATGGTTATTTCTCTACTAAATGAAGCTTTCAATTATTAAAATGTTTCGGGATGAGAAATTAGTCAAAGCATGTTTTTTTTCTAGCTGGTCAATCATTAATGCATTAGATCCCAATATTTTGTTGTCAGATACCCTAAATGAAATGGAAACCAAAAGTACTAGAAAAATTGAAAAGTTCAACATTTACTCTAATGTATATTATGTTGTGTAACAATTGTACAGATTTTCTTGGTTCTTATTGTCTACTATTCCTTTTGGTTTCATTCCCCATAGGTTTCTTGTGGCGCGGATGTGAATCTCATAACCCAACACCCATGCCGATTCTCTGGTCCACCATTGTATCTAGCCATCAACAATCAAAATATTTCTATGGTGAGAGAGCTGCTTAAATTGGGGGCCTACACGCAGCCTCGTTTGGCGGACTACATCGGTAACTCAAGTCAGACTACAGGGCCTTGGCAGTATCTTCCATTCAACTCATCCAATTCATCCAATATCATGCCTCCACCACCTGCCAATCTGCAGCACAACAATGCCGTTTCTTTGGCAATGTCAGAGCTGATGAAAAGGGGAGAGGAGAACATGCAGATGTCTTCTGACTGCATGGAAATTCTCATGGAATTGCTGGCTGCTCACGGAATATCCTTGGGTCCCTCACCAGACGTCTTGATCCGTGTCCTCATCAATTCCCGCCCACAGGACTTCACCATGCTTCTCCACAAACTTCAGATATGTTCCAGCTGTTGCTCAGAAGAAATGATCGAAATGGCAACGTTACCCATAGGCCAGGATTCCAGAAACAGGCCAGTTAACTGGCTACAGCATTATCAGCAATTAAGACAACCACCTCGTCGAGTGACCTCCCTGCAGGATCAAGCTCGGCGGAAGGCTCGCCAGGCAGTCATGGCTTCGTCTCCTAACGTTGTGTGGGCTTGCGATCATTTACAGTGTCCACCAGCTCTGAAATCTCTCATGCTTCTGAAAGATATAGATCGGGCATTCAAACCCTTAGTACATGAAAAGGGATGTGTAATTGCTTAATGGGCCTCTTCTTTAAATTCAATATTTACTGTGATATTGTGATAATCGTGTTGAGATTTGTCATTTTATGGCATGAACTATTTTTATCTAAGTATATTCGCATTTTGGATCTTTACCAAGATCTGATTTATTCATCTGGAAATGTCCATTTCAGCTCACCCCTCTAGAGAAATCAACATGAGGCATTTTGAAATTGTATTTACTACAGTCATAGAGGTAGACTATTTATGAAACCTAAACTATCAGCATGCTGATAGCACTGGAATAATTACAATTATTTGTGACTGCCAATCAGATTTGTTCTCTACACATGCCACAGCCTTCTACCAACCTTGTCACTGTGTCAACTTACTGAGGACCAAGGCTTGCTTAAACGTGCATTAGGGACCATCCAGAGTTTTCCCGGTTTCCATGATTAACACTGATTTCATATACTATCATCGTTAGCTTATTATCGCAAAAAAAATATACAAAGAAAACACAAAAGGCAACGCAAAACATTAAACTACATAATTATGTGAAACCACTTGCAAAATTTCAGCCCTCTCAAGTGATTAAAACGTGTTATCCAAATGTTGGTTTGAAAATGTATGAAAACAGCTGGTCCCACGGGGTGTGCTTGGTTCAAATAGGCTGTTTGTCAATGAGTTCATGGTAGATCATATAAATGTTTACTCCGTTTCACTTGCTTCCTAATGGAAAAATTTTGGTAAAAATATTACAATTCAATGAGGGATGAGCTTGTAGAATTCAACCATGTGAGAGATAATTTGACTGACTTCATATGCCCGTTGCAGTGTTGGTCATACTCGTAAATCTTGCTACTTAGGCAGTTCATATCTCTGTTATAAGAGATCTCCACATCTTTTGATCTACTGCAATGTACATAAATTTGTTTGGGTCTCGTTTTAGTAATTTCAAGTTGAGGTTTGTTTTCTTTATTACTTCGTTTAACTCACTGAGGACCAACCTATTTGAGCCAGGCAGACCTCATGGTAACAGCCAATTGTATAATTTTCAAAGCACCTTTGAAAGATATTATGTTCTAAGATAAGATAAGACTTTATTGTCTTTTGTTGTAACAGCCAAGAAAATCTATAACAGTTAATTGTAATGATAATATGATAACCATAGTATAATATATTATACATTACATTACAATACATCTTTATTTGAAAAACAAAACAAAACCCAAAAACAAAAACTATAATAATATAACTTTAGAGAGCTGAAATTTTTCAGTTTGTTTGACATAACCGTTTAGTTTGATGTTCTGTGTTGCTTTTTTTGTGTTTTCTTTGCATATCTTTGAAATAGTAAGCTAAAAATAATAGGATGTGGGAGCTCTAGATAGACTTAATTAATTTCAATCTCTTTTTTAGAGATTCGAGGTTGATTGAGTCGAAAATTGCTTTCTCCTTCTGGGGCAAGGCGAATCGGTGCCGTCGTAGAGGTGGCAGGTTCGTTCCCCTACGCATCACTAAATTTTTTTCATTTCTTTCCTTATATAGATTCTTGTCTTGTCTCTAAGGGGTTATTTCATATTCTTAATGTATTAATTATTATTTAACTTTGTAATAGTAATACATTGTACTTGTACTTATAACTTATAGTAAGTAGATCTAGGCCTATATTGTAGTGGGGTTGAAAAGTTTTGAAATGTTTAATTTAGAAAATAAATTGTAATAGTAAATCTAGGCCTATTTTGTAGTGGGGTTGAAAAGTTTTGAAATAAATTGAAATGTTTAATCTAGAAAATAAATTGTAATAGTAATAGTATTATGCTGAATAGGGCCTACTTTCTAAACTACTTGCTCACTGATTGTTAAAAGCACTACTATAAAGAAAAAAGTAATAGAGAGAGAGAGAGAGAGATATGATCTGCAAACTGTTACGAACTGGCTTGTCTATTGTCTATGATAATTAGCGGACGGTTCACTAAAGCGCTCATTCTATGATAAGGAAGCAATTGATGACGGGTTGCACTCCTCCAATCAGAACCTTCTTAAAGTACTAAGTGCTGATCATATTAATCAAGAAAAAAGCAATAAGGGGATAAGTAAAGTATCGATACAGAATATGGATTGTATCAGTCGCAAATCTCAAGCCAGTTGTACTCCTTTTATTTTATCATAATTGCCTTTCACCCTTGTCAGAGTATAGGCCACGCACAAGACTGGTACATGGACTGCTCTTTTCTTAGTGAAGTGCTCCTATCAATGGTAATAGAAAAAGAGAACAAAGATATTGTATATACAAATGAAGGGTGCAAGAGGAAAACCTGGGATGTCAGTTTTTTTCAAATTTGAAATTTGGGTGACTTGCCTTAAAATCCCTGCCACAAGATAATTAAGATCCATATTGACATGGGGCCAAAGTAAATACAACAACAAATAACCATTTTAGTAATTTCTGCAGAGAAAAGCAGTATTGTTAACATCAGGATTTCATACTCGATCTAGAAACTTTAAAATTCGATCTTCTCAAAAAACTGACATCACAGGTTTTCCCCTTGCACCCTTCATATGTTTACACATTATTATTTTCATATATTAGCTCGTTTTGATAACATAGGATTGAAGTCATACTTGTCTTGACTTTTACTCTTCAAGGATGTGACCCATCTGGTCAATTGCTACGTTTTGCCAAAGAGCTACGGGGTAGCAGTCTTCATTTAGACATGATCTCACTAGGAAGGGGTCAGGGTCCAAAAGCAGAAGAACTTATCTCAAAAGCCCAAATCCTTAAAGGAAGATGGGTTTTTCTGCAAAACTGTCACCTTGCTGCATCTTGGATGCCCAAGCTACAAACCATTGTTGAAAGGTATATTGCAATTTTGATACCAGTTGAATACTTAATACTTCAGATTTGTAGATTATAATTTTATTATTATGGTTTTACACTTAAAAATGAAATATGTGTTGAACTAAAGTTCTGTTGACATCTTCATTTCTTAGTGTGCTGATAGATGTTCGGTCTTCTGACTGAAAATCTTAGGTTCAAATCGTAATGGTGCAATGTTTAATTTGTTGTTTTAAAAAAACTATGAACTGTATTGTTTCGAAATACTTTATTTTAAGTGAATATCTGCATGATAGGACAGAATCAGATCTTCATCATAGTGTGCAAAATTGAAATACACTCCTCTATATACTTCTCTGGAAGTTAATAAAGATTTTAGAGTGAGACGACGTGCTGGGAACTACTCTAAAGGAAATGGAGTACAATTAGAGAATTTCACATATGTAAGATATGTAAAAGATTTGAATCTTTAAGTCTTTCAGATGAATTATATTTTATGAAAGTAAACTAGATTTACAAGCGTTTGTTTCATATTTAACTACATGATTTTATTTGTCATTCTCTTTTAAACTGGTAGATTATTTACTTTTATTTTAAACAGATATAATCAACCTAACGAGGATACTTTAGACTCTCAGTTCAGAATGTGGCTGAGCTCTAGACCAGATCCATCATTCCCTGTGTCCATTTTGCAAACTGGCATCAAAGTAATTCTTACATCATAGATTTATCCCAATATAACATAACCATAACAGATTCTGATAGCACTAATGTGAAAAACAAAGTATCTAAAGAACTTGTATGAATTATGAAGCCCTAATATGGCTAATTATATCCAATTTAGCCTTTGTTGCTATTACAAAAGAAAGAAATGTCTTCTCAGGTAAAAAGTAGTTTAAAGTTTTAATGGAATCATTTTAAGAAAATCAGCTCTTGTCATTTGAAATGGTTAATCTTGGGAGTTTCAAGATTAGCACACAATCCAATGACTGTGCTTAAAATGGTATTGAACAGTTTGATTAAACTGATTTATATTGATCATTTACAATTTTTTGGATTATGATTTACTTTAAACTCTCTAATACCATCAAACCTGCCCTTAGTGGTCACCTATGTTCACAAAAAAAATCTTAAAATCTAAAATCACATTCTATCTGTATCCAAATCACTTATTTTTTCAGGTATTGTTTCTGTACTTTTTTCCTATTGATTTTTTATCTCTATAAATATGTCAAACAAATCCTATCTTTTAGGTGTATAAAGATGACTTTATTGCTTTCTTAATTCACTTAATAGATGACTGTAGAAGCTCCCAGAGGCCTCCGGTCTCACCTTCTAAGGACATTTGGAAGTGCAGGAGCTGGTGTCATCTCAGAGAAAGTTTATGATGAAGGCTCAACCAAAAAACAATGGCGGCCACTGTTATTTGGTCTATGTCTTTTCAACAGTGTCATTCATGAAAGGAAGAAATATGGAACTCTAGGATGGAATATTCCATATGAATTCAATGATTCCGATCTTGAGGTATGAAATGGTTTGGTCTTTGAAGGGTATTCAGGGTATGCAAGAAAGATCCATTCTTCATGTTGTAAAACATACACTTTTTAAAAACTGTAACATCTTTAAAACTTTTTTTCTTTTCCGCATGTTTGTATGTATATTTGTAATGCATTTGTTTGATGAATGATAAATTTATTCTGACATGTTCATCAATTCTTTTCCTGGCTTCTGACAAAAAAAGAAAGTTTTGAATGTTTTTTATGAAAAGATTGACTTTGTTATACATGAGAAAAATGTGATGATAAATAAGTTTTAAACATTGATAAATAGTCAATATACATAAATATTATCAGGATTAATGTGCATTGGTGGTTTACAGGTTGCAATTCTGACACTTCAAATATTGCTTGAAGAACAGGAAGAAGTTCCCTGGTCTGCAATCAGCTATTTAACTGGAGATGTTGTTTATGGTGGCCGTGTGACAGATGACTGGGATCGCAGATGTCTCATAGCTTTAATCAGCAAATTCTATTCTCCTGAATCATTAGAGCCAAACTATTGCTATGATTCAAATCATGTAAGTTAAGAACAAAACATAATCAACACTTAAGATTTATTAGTCATGCTGTGTAACCTTTCAAATCAGGCAATGTCGGTGGACTGTGAAATCCTCTTGATGACCCAGGTTTTCCAATTTCATGGGGATATAGAGAATTGCTTTTCCTCCATCAGCTTGAGAGATACATAAGCCCCTCTCATTGGATAAAAGCAAGCAGTTTCTCAAAACATACACGTACGTAATTCCACATTGGCATCTCTCACACGTTTGATTGGAGGAAAGATGAGATGTTTAATTAAGAATGTGCAGTGGACCTTAGCTTGCCTCTCTGATTTACAGGTTGATTCATATCGATGAAAGGCTGACGGAAAGATCTATGATTGACCAGTGCTGTCTTAGCTCCTCCATTAAGTCATTATTTGCTTATTATTACACTGGACCAGCATTGGGTCAATGGTAATAGGTAATTGGTGAATTTGGCTTATTGTATTTCACAAGCTGAACCAAATTTTCATTTATAAATTGATCAAGAGATCTCTTTTGTGTGAGAGGTGAGTGTTTGAATAGTTGATTAAGAAAAACAATGAATTTGAGGAATGAATTCCCAACAAAAAATTGTCCCAATTCATCATTTACCGCTTCCATTTAGAGTGATGAAATATATAGGGAAAATTTGGTTCCCTGGGATTTCGTCCAAATTTTGCCAGGTTCCCAATTACTGAGGTCTCATTGTATTCTCCAAAAAATATCTTGTTTAAATAGATTTTGTCAATCATTGGATTAAGGAGGCAAGCAATTAAATTTTAGACTGAAACTCATGTTACATTGTGACAATGTACTATAGTACTACATATTTATAAATTTGATTTAAGCTTTTCCTTTTCTTTTACATATCTGTGATGATTTTATGCAAAAAAATATTTCTCTATATTTTTACAGATGTATCCACCAATTCCTGACACTTTAGCTTTCAACTCTGTCATTTCCTTTATTGAAGAACTTCCAAATTATGATATGCCAGATGTATTTGGTATGACAGATAATGCAGAAAAGGCATGTAGAGAGTTCCAATCAAACAGCATAATCAACACAATCATAAGTGTACAGCCACAGTTGTCTACAAACATTATTGGGTAAGTATTGCATAACATAAAGATCGATTTCAACGCTAGATTGTTGGCCAGTCTTTTTTTGTTTTCTTTCTAAAGTACCGCCTTCAATACGTAAACTTTTAAAATGTGAATTAGAAACAATACAAAAGAGATGGCTTTGGGGTCATTTTTTATAATCCAAACAGATCCATGCAAAGTAGTGATACCATTGTACTTGACATTGCTAATGACATTAGCCAACGTTTGCCATTGTGTGTGGAAGATGACACAGATTCCCCTCATCCATCTCTGTTAGAACCAAGGAGATCTCTACAGGCTATTTTACAGAAAGATGTTGAAACAAAGGGCATGGACAAAGAAAAGCTAAATAGTAAGATTTAGTATTCAAACTTATAATTGTTGTTCTCACTGTCCTGTTGCATGTCATTTGCACAAGTTCAGGATTCAATTATAAAACAACATATAATTTGACGCAGTCTACTACTTTATTAGTTGTTGCTCTTAGAGAAAAACAGAGACAATTTATATTTTAAAAGATAAATTGTTGCAATATTAAACAGTGCTTTTATATGTGAAAATGAAAGAGAAAATTATCATTTCCTTTAAAAAGTGCTTCTTTTAAAGAAAACATGTCTTCTTTGTTGCATTCCCTAATATTTCATATGATTATAGACTATTGATAATAGTAACATAAGCTTACTGAAAATAATTAATATTATATATCTTTTGAGACCACAAAGGAGTTATTTCCCTTCTTGATCCAAATTCTCAGCAATATTTTCAAAGCTTCTTGGAAATGTTATCAGTCACTATTGCAAGATTAAAGACTGAACACTATTGAATATACTTTATAATCATTACATTCATTAATTTTCACAATTTTCCTTCAGTCCTTGATAAACTCACAAGAGATTTGTCCAGCAATTCTGCAATGCTCACTGTCCTAAGGCAAGAGATAGATCGCTTCAATAATTTACTGAAAATTGTTCATGGTTCACTTAACATGGTGCGACTTGCTGTGAAGGGTGAAATTGTCATGTCAGAACAGTTGGAAAATGCTTACGGATCTTTCCTTACTCGTCATGTGCCCCAGGAATGGAAGGTAAATGGGAAAAAATTGCTTTTTTTTTTGGATCAGAAATATTGAATTTATTGTTCACTCAAACTTAAAAACTTCTTTTTATCATATTTTATCAAAATATTCATTTTGTGATGTTGTTGTGATATTTATTTCACATGTATAAACATATTTCAAGCAACTGTATTGGAAAAAGAAAATAGATAAAATGCCTGAAGAGAAATTGTCATTTTTTACCACAACTGAGGGTCAGCTGTAAAAGCAAACAGCACCGCCAACAAAGCTACTGGTGTAAATGAGCCTGAGCATGGGTTAACTGCATTGTGTCCAACCTAAGACTTATCATTTGTGAGTCCAATGGCATATCTGTTTGACCACCAATAGAGATGACTATTTAAATTTAGTATTATTAAATCAGGGGAGAAAGTACTATTGACTATAAAGTTCCATCTTCTGATGTTACCTTTTTTCTTTGGCCTTGAGAATTAAAAGACCAAATTAACAATGAGTGACAATTGAGAATTAGCCTATAATAATAGCTTAATGAGCCTGAGCATGGGTTAACTGCATTTTGTCCAACCTAAGGCTTATCATTTGTGAGTCCAATGGCATATCTGTTTGACCACCAATAGAGATGACTATTTAAATTTAGTATTATTAAAT